>JAVQJG010125316.1:0-54038 GCA_036024015.1 Craterocephalus amniculus | reverse complement strand
AAGCGTCTGCTAAATGACAGTAGTAGTAGTAGTAGTAGAAAAAAAATAGAGTAAAATCAACTTTTAAAATGAAAATTATTCAGGGTATAGCTTTTATCCTTTTAAATGAATATTAATTAATTGTCAGGTACATAGTGTGTATAGTCCTTGTGTACTGTATAGCCCTTTAGTTGAAAATAGAGTTGTAGAGCCTCATAGTCAGCATCTCAACAACCACCGTCTGAATGAATGGAAAATCTGACTGACAACTGCAAAATCATTAAACCTTTGTTTTTTGTTTGCTTTGTTTTTTTTTTATCTATGTATTTATTTATTTTACAAAGTTTGGCCAGGTTATGTTTTAACCTTGTGTTCAGCTTTCAGTTGGAAAACCTGAGTCACAATTGTGACAGGCCCCATCAGTAGAAAAGTTGTCACTCACATGCAAATATAGAACTTATTTCCTCAATTGTGTTGTGTTTCTTATTACATAGATTACATTTTCTCCTTATTCGCATTTAGCTCATGTTAGTGCCCCAACACTTGAATGTTTTATGAGTGTAGGTGAATAATGAATGAATATGACCACCTGTGAGAAAAACCTCCAATTAAAACCAGTCAGTTCACTCTGCTGAGCCGATAAACACAATTAATCATATTTTCTTTTTTTGTCAAAATGTTCTCTACACAATGTCACATAGACATGTCACATATCACATGGATTACACTTAGAGAACCCACTCACACAACATGTAGACACAGACTTTAAAGAGCCATACTTCACAGGAACAGTGTATCCTCTGGGATTTTCCAGAAAGCCTGAGGCACCAGAATCAAAGTCTTGAATCAAACTCATGCAGAATATGAAATGTCAGTCTCCACAGCCCCTTGGTTCTGGGCTGCTTCAATGAGCAAATAAACACAATTTCACATGCATATATGTAAACATGACACCCAACATACTTCCTCTGCAATAACGTCCCACACCAATCTCTTCCAGAGCCAAAAGAAACATTCAAGTAAGTCAAACCACCTTTTATATGAGCCTGCTATACTGAAATGTGCATTTTATCCCTTCTCCTTTTATATACATGAAATGTGTTATACAGATTACCTAACCTCACCTAAACTGCTCACTCTACTACCTGGGCATAAATAACATCTGCTGTGAACAACATGTTTTACAAGATGAAACGTATAATTTGTGTCTCATGTCTAGACATTTAGGCAGAAGCGTATCTCTCTATAAAAAGCTGTGCAGACATGTAGGTGTATGAGTGTGAACAGTTTAACACAGTCCTCATCTCCACATTGCCATCAGAGGTATAGAAATATAAGTTCCAGCTAAGGAGAAACACTGAAGTTTTCCAGATGGCTACTGCATCATGTCTTTAAAATGTTGTATAATGACAAATGTGCACAAGATAACTGCTCTTTTTTATCAAAAGATTCAGATCAAGTGCATAATAAACAATAAGCATGCATATAATATATTTTGAATGGTGTGTAGTTCTTACTTATGTACAAGTTAAAAAGACAGATACACTGCCAAAAATTGCCTGGTTTGTCGAGATGGGTAAACACATTGATTTATGCTTGGGTCACATTAACCTGGCACTCATCCCTGCCTAAACCCAAGAGAAAAGTACAAACAATTGGGTGAATACTGTCACTGGAAAGCCTCCATACCGGCAGGAATAGCAGCAAGAAGAGCTCAAAGTTGTCCAGAGGCTTTTAAAAGGCAGAAATGCACGTGTAAGTTTCTTTTTATCTCTCTGTATCCACAATGATCTGCATGCTGGCTGGAATAAATTAATTACAGTGTTGTTTAAATTGAAGAAATTAATCAACACATTTAGTAAAGTGTATAAAGTTCAATTAAATTAACTGTTTTTAAATGTTATTTGATGTGACTTCACCATTCTCCAAACCTTCGTTTAAAGCCTCTTTGGAACGGTTTTCATTTTCCTTTCACACACTTTCTTCCTCTGACCTCCTTGTCCTCTTTTCAGTAGGATGACATGGCACGTGTACCGTCGCTCCAGGACAATCTGTCTTTCCTTGGCCCTCATCACCGTTTTCCTCCACCTCCTGCTGACGATTGTCTCGTTTTCCATTCACCAACTCCCCTGTGACCCCCCACCGCCAGCAAGGACACATGTCCTTAGAGACTTAACGCACACCAACTACACCTCGGAGGAGATCAGAGGTCTACCTGATCCTCCAACTGATGCCAAACAAAGAGATTCTTCCTACAAGGATGCCAAAAAGGATGCCAAAAATAAATCTTTGGAGTTTGACCTGTTAAAGCTGAGGGCACTGTTTGACCATTCGCTTTACACCATCCCTAAGCCCACTGTTCCCGAAGGAGACTGGCTGCTGAGAGTGAAACCAAAGGTCAAGGCAAGCGAAAGGAGCTCGCAGATGTGGTCAGTAAGATACAGCTAAAGAACACAATACTCCATCTGTATTCATGCTACTGTGTAGCTACTATTTACCCTCCGACAACTCGTTACTTATCCAGTTAAATTCTACGACTGTGCTCTGCAAAAAAACAAAACGAAAAAGCTGAAGTCCTGTGGGAACGCAAATTAAATGGTGGCATTGTCATTTGAAAATCTATTTGCATTACTGTTGGTCTATTTGCATACTCCTTATTTATGTAAACTGCAAGATTCTCAGCAGATGGGTCAGACTGCAGGGAGCAAACACGTCTTCTGGTCAGAGACAGATAATAATACTGGGGGTTCTGTTACTGCTGTAGGTTAGTGTGTAGTGACCTTGCCGGTGTGTGTAATACTGTATCATGATGCGTCTGTTTTGGGTGATCTTCTGTTAGATCTCTATTTAAAGCCTTGCAGTGTTTATTACCTGATAATTAGCGAGTTGGGTTTTCTCTCTTTTTGTGATTCACATTCTCCCCACTCACATTCCTTCAATATTTCATGTAGTCTTTCTTCCTTTTATTTATTCTGTTGTATCTGCTTCCTGCTTCCCAGCCACACCTGGTCTATTACTGATCACTACACCTGATACTTGTTTCTTATTGGCCCCTCTGCATATCATCTGCCTTGTTTCCTTTGACTCCTTGCCAGATCGTTGTTTTCCACCAGTGCTCATCAAAATTGTTTGACACGCCTGAGTTCTAGTCTGTTTTGTCTTTCTTTGTTTCAAATTCTTGTGCATCCTCCCTTAGCAGTGTTTTCTGTTTGGCTTAAAATTAATTCTTAATTAAGTCGTTGCGTCCAACACATGCAGTATACAGCCACTTGATGTTGTTGCTAAACTACAGTAATGATGACACAAGGCTAGGGCTGGGCAATAAATCGATTTTATCGATAAATCGAATTTGCTATTAATGAGGATTTAATTTTTTGAAAATTTAGATTTTCTTAGCCGGAAATATTTTGCCGACGTTGCCTTCCCTTACCTGTACAACTGTATGCTTGAAAGTAATATTTTTATTGTTTACAGTTGCAGAGCCTGCCAGCTTGTTTTACAAGTTTGTTTCACAACTTAAAATATATGCACTTTGAATTTAGGTCAACTTCCTGAATGGGTGATTGAAATAAAAGCATGTTTTCCCATTCAATCTAATATTTGTGATCTGTTTTAAAGAAAAAGACAGGAAGATTAAAGAAAATCGATTAAAATCGGAAATCGGATTTGGTTTTAAAAAATCTGAGATTCTATTTTTTGGCCATATCGCCCAGCCCTACACAAGGCCTTTGTCAAAAAAATAGAGCGCTTTGAGAAGTTTCATAGGATATTTCTGCTGGATTCATTTAAACCAGAGGTGAGTAAGTCCAGTCTGTGAGGGCCACAATCCTGGAGTTGTACTTGTTTTCCTGTTTCAACCCACTGGGATAAAATGTTTGGTTCATTGTTCAGAAATTGACACCAAACTGATGGGTATGGTGAATAAGGTGTGTTGGAGCAGGGAAGCATCATTTAGATGTTTAGGTGTAAAGCCACTATGTGAGTGAAGCTAATTTACCTTGTGTATTCTCTGTCTAGGGTGAGTGCAAGTCAAGACGGTTACGAAGATGTGCGTTGGAACAGCAGCAGTAGCAGCCACCCTCCGTGGCTGCGCTTCCATCTGGGAATCACACGCTGGGAGCTCTACCCGCATGCGGACCCCATTAATGAACTGTTGACTCAGCAGCTCGCGACACATCGCATCGTGAGTGCAGGTATGACGAGTGAAATGTTGCCTTTCAATAGGTATTGATCCGTTTTATCTCTCCATGGGATGATATGAGCCTGGGATGCATCAGTAACACGCACTGAACATAAATCCCAGCAGAGATGGGATAAGATTGCTCAAGTAAGGCATATGTTTTTCAAATCTTAGTTTTATTAAAACTGATAGACTTTGCTTGGACCGCAGTTAATGTAACATACTTGGACTTAAAAAGAAGTAGATCCAACAGAAATAACATTTACATTCATAGCAAGCGTGGCTGTAAAGGTGTACGGACCACAGGGAGTATGTATTCAGGAGAGAGGAGGGGGCTGTTGAGATCATCTTCCACCTGAGATTTAGGGGCAAGACTTTAAATGCAGATTAGCTTTGAAGTTTTCCTCAGATGCAAAGGCCTTGTGAAGCTTTGAAGGGCCTCCAAGGTTCAGCTTTAGTAGATTTAATAAGTAGATGGACAGCCAAAGTCATCAGACATGTGTCAAAATTGTCTCTTTCTCACTATACGGTGGGGGAGGACTTTCTACCCGTTTCAGACCAAGAAGACACAGATTACCAAGATCAGACTGGTGCTACTGAACGGCTTTGCACTGTATGATTGTTGTATTTCTAACGATTGTAATTTAATAATTAAAGCAGTAGCTTCAGAAAAAACTCTTGCTGTAATCGAATGAATTGAATTCCCAATGAGTTAGAAGCATTTCACTCATGGGATCAAAAATTGTATTACTATGAAAAAACCCCCCCAATGTATTATGTCAATCTTTAAAGGTACGTGAGGTTTTCTCCTCTTCACACAACTTCAGCGTTACTCTCCAAAAGCCATGGGTCGCCCCTCATTTCTTTGTTATTGCCATGGTAACAGGAAGTGGTGCAGCGATTTATTGAAATGTGCAAATTAAAAGGAAATAGAGTGAGGTAGAAACAGAGTTTTTCTGAGCTTGAAAGTCAGTATTTGGTATGATCACCTTTTTTATCTCTATTCTTTATCCTTTAATCATATTTATCCACAGCCTTGACTTTTTCAGTCAAACTTTTTAAAATATCTGTAGGAATAGTTCTCAGGGCTTCTTGAAGGACATTCCAGTGCTTTTCTTTGTATGTTAGCTGCTGTTCGTTCTGTTTTCTGTTCCGACAATCTCACACTGCGGAGGATTCGCTGCTCCAAACATCTGTAACTACTGGTGTTCATCCAGTTCTTGTTATTTAGCATTCTTCTGCCTTTTCTCCCCGTTTCCCTTCCTTTAGGATGACTTCTTGAAAACCCCTCAGTGAACAGTAGATAAACACACTGTAAAATGAGATCTCTACATCTCTCATACCTTACCCATTGTCCTGATTTTTTAAGACCATCACCTCCAAAATTTTATTATCTGATGTACTGTAGATATATTTTTACAATGGTTACTTATTTTGTTCTACACTTGGATTTTAAGGACTTTAGACTTCGGCACAGGACAGAGTTTTAACGCACAGTTTAAGGTTTTATGCTTTTACAATTCCATTGAATCCCTATAATTATAGTTTAACATAATAAATATGTATGTAAGGGAAGTTTTTATAAGATCTAGCTGAGTACGACCTCTTCATATATTCTTGATTGTACAAAATAAAAATGAAGAGAAACAATAAGAATATATCAAAATCTGTTTATTGACAAAAACAATGATGTACTAATAATATGTATACTAACATTTAGGATGGATTTTTTTTAACATTTGATCATGGTATTAGTAATCTTGTTCAATATTACCCATTACCTATTACTTACCTTTGTAGCTTTGATAAGAAGTGATTCAGATGAAAAAAAGCTGACAAATATAGCAAGGCCATGTGAGAAACACAAATGGATGCAACTGTGTGCGCACGAACTGAATGCACTGCGCTCTGTCTGTGTGATGACGCACATATTCTCCCTGTTACATTGTGTGTGTGTATTTTGATGGCCAGGGTGCTCGGTCACAGCATGGCATATGCGTGAGTGCACTGTGTGCATAGTTGCCATAGTAACATGTACCGTACTGATTTTCAGTGCAAAAGTCTGGGGGGACGCAACTGAAGCTGGTGCTGTCATTTTCAAACTATGGACAGGCCTTGTTCAAACCTATGAAGTAAGTTGCTTATAAAACATCATGCTAATACATACAATAGACACAAACTGCTCCTTTTAACAGTTAATTAGAAGAAAGGTTTCATATTTTAGACATTCATCTAAAAAACCGTGTTGAACAGAAACCTCCAGCCTGTGAGAGCTTATTCTGAGGTGGAGAAGTAATACAGGCTATTCCACATCTTGAAGTGGCTTTTCATTTTCCATGACAGGCAAGAGAGACACGAAGAAACCAACTACAACCTTTACTACTTCTCTGACTTTGAGAGGCATAATGCCGAAATAGCAGCTTTTCATTTGGACAGGTACGGTCATTGTTTTAAAACAATAGAAATGACTTCAGCAATATCTCAGAAGCACCAGGGGTTAAATAGTGGATGAAATGTCTACATAATGAATGCTTGTTATGTAAAACTCTCTCCTCCCTCCCCTTCCTTCTGTCTTTTAGTGTCTTTTATATCTGCACTTGACTCTGTCCTCAGCTCATGTCTTCTTTTATTCTCTCTCCAGAATTCTGGGCTACAGAAGAGTCCCTCCTGTGGTTGGGAGGCTGCTGGATGTGGTCAAGGAGATCAAAGATGTCACCACTGACCGAAAGTTGGCTAGAACCTTTTTTACCTCCCCTGGTAGGTACACACTCAATTATTCATGGTTTGAATATCTGATTAAAAATCTGTGAATAGTCCTCTCCACTTCAAATACAAACCCCCCAAATCTCTTCAAGAGGTACTGAAAATATATGAAGGTTTCAATGCCATTATGCAGCTCTCTCTATTTATTTTTCTCCTTTGCACTCCTCTTGCTCCCCCTAGTGGGCAATGTGTGTTTCTATGGCCAGTGTTCCTACTACTGCTCCACTGAGCATGCTGTTTGTGGACGTCCCCGGGATCTGGAGGGCTCCTTGGCTGTCATGCTGCCAGATCTGTCCCTGGCGAACCGGAGAAGCTGGAGATCCCCATGGAGACGCTCGTACAGCCGCAGCAAGCTGGCAAAGTTAGTGGATACAGAGCAGATATGAAGTGATTCAGCACATAGCCTCTGCATGACCGCATAGCTCATAATAAACCTAATTTTACTGTAACTTGGGGCTGTTATTTAATCAGTTTTTGTCACCTATCTTAATGACAGTGTGTGTTTGCTCACACTTGTCTTGTGTGCTTCAGATGGGAGACAGACCCTGCTTATTGTTCAACGGTGAAAAAGACCCCGCCGTACGACAAAGGCACAAGACTGGTGGATTTTATGGATATGGTCATACTGGACTTCCTGATGAGTATGTTTAATCTGTGTACACTGATTATGCAATTACAAAATTCAATTTATTCCTGTTTCAACTTGGACGATTTAAAGTGGAGGTCTCAAGCAGGAATGGTTTGGCCCTCACCTTGGCACACAGCAGTGAAATTTGGCTTTTAAAAAGCTTTTTGAGGTTTTGGATCAAATTTTTTATGGCATTTTTTTTACAGAGCAGGAAAAAAAGGTTTAAGTCAAGGTCCTGGTATTGTTTGTCCTGACTCCCTCGTGCCATCATTAATGAATTTTCTCCTGCTTTGACATTTCAATGTCTGGTGCATAGGCTTTAAGCCTTTTTCATATTTTTAGCAGGGAAAAGCATGGGTATCGTGGATTAAATAAATCACAACACTTGTGATTCTTACATGATGGTTTTATTAATGAAACCTGTGTGCAAGTATGAAATGTTCACGTGCCAAATTTTTAGAGAAGAAATGTGAAAAAAAAATCAACTCCTGCTTTTGAATACATTTCAAAGCATTCTCAAAGTAACACTTTTAGTAAGATTTACACAAAGAAACCCTGCATGGATAAAAATAAAATACAGTGCTGTACATCCTTATCTCCATTTAAGACAAGAAAAAAACTTTCTGATCTTGTCATATGCAGAACCTTACATAACATTTTAGCAGTAGAAGCTGTATGCTACTGTATTTTATAAAACTTCTTGAGAACACTGACAAATCAGAAACATTACAAAAGCCAGAATTGAACATGTAATGTTCAGGCAGCACTTGACGAGCCAAACAGTCATTGTTGTGTACTGTAGTTCACTACGTGGGCTTAGGAAGACTTCTGAAAACTCTTGCTAGGTCATTGCTGCACCACAAATGAAAAACATGAACACAAAATCAAAATATTCTTGCCTTAGCCCTATTAGATGAACCAAAGGTGTTGCATCTAGTCTATGAAAAACACCAGTTCAAAAGCAAGCAAACAATTTCTTTTTAGGGATCACCAAGAGATATTACTGCATGGCTACAAGGTCAAACTGATCTGCTAAGCTAGGTGTTACACTGACCTGAAAATAGGCTATTTGACATATTATTAAATGAAAAATACAGGAAGGGCTGGGCAACAAAATCCTTGTTTAAACCCAGACAGGGGACACATAACTTAGTCTTTCATAGCTCAGCTCAGTTACCAGTAATATGGGTTTTTAATAGCCAAAACTAACGAGTTGGGCCTATGGCAGGTGTTAGATGTGGCCAAAATGTTTCAACGTAGCTTTAAAATGGGTTAGAGGGAAGAATATTTGACCTTTGTCTGCTGAGTATGTAAGCAGTAGTACTTGCCATCATTGAAGTCTCTTCTTAAGCTTTTGTGATTAAAAGAAATACTTTCTCCATTAGTTTGAATCAAATGTAATTGTTTCATTTTAGCACACACATGATGCCAGTTTTTATTCTGGTATCTACATTTTTATTAGGAAAACAGGAAAAGGGCATTTAAGCATTTTAAGTCGGACAATAAATGACCTTTACCGGCTCCACGCCCCAACTGAAGTTAGTGCGTGTTGCCATAGTAACGAGCGGTCGCCGTGGTTGCGCTGCCAACTTCTTAACAGCCAGGTAAGAAAGTCTCTGAAGTTTGTTTTATTTCTTGGTATCTCGTGAATTATGCTACTTATTAAGCTTTTAGGAAGTGCATGCGTAGTGTCTGAATTTGAACAGTTTCATAAAAAAAATAGTTCAACCTGCGGAAACAGGTTTTTGGTTGTTTCTTTTAGTCACCGAGTTAAACTCATCAAAAGTTAGCATAATTTACTAACGCAAGTGTATTAGCCTACTGTGCCACTCTAAGATAAACAACATAATTTTTATCTTATACAAAATAAAGGGAAGTGGATGGCATGTTTATTTAACAAAACAAACTAAATATACATTTTCACTCACGTGTGTACAAAACGGTCACTGACAGGGTGTAGACTTTAGCATAATCTTGTGAAAATAATCCGGTATTTTCACAATAGCACAAGAAAAGTGTTTGAAAATGTTCAGGATAAATGCAGAAAGTTTAGCTCATGTGTACAAATATGTTCAGAAACTCAGCCATAGCTTTATGGTGATTAGGCTTTCTGTAATATTTTCCAAGGTTATGTGTACTGTTTTAGATAAGGTTATGATCATTATTCTTAAAGAGATCTCTCTAATTTCTTTATTTAGCCTTTAAATTGAGCCTTGTAGCTTGTAGAAATAGTATACTGTGGACAGTGGTGAGATAATATCAACTAATGTTTTTTTTTCTTCAGAAATTCCAGAGTGAACAGACTGGCAAGTCAAGTCAATATAGATAAACTCAAAGCTGCTGCTGATATTCATGAAGATCTTAACAGGATGTTCACTGCCTCTTCAAAGGAAAGATCCAGCGATGGATCTACTAAGAGCTATTATACAGACAATGCAAATTCTGAATCTAAGGTTAAAGAAAAGGTTAATTCGCCCCCTATCCCCCTATGCCCACAGTCATCTTGTTTCTCTGTAGCTAAGCCCCCGCTAAGTTGTGCATCTATCTTCAAAAATGTGCCTTCTGACGGAGGATTGTCTGTGCTGGAGCTACCTTATCCTGTTGCTCGAGTGGGTCCTGGAAGAGCCATTCCTCAGGCAAAATTGATAGAACAACCTCAGCTAATGGTCTCAGCATTAGGGACTGTCATCCCCATCAGACCAACTTGGTTGAAAGGACAGAGGTACGGATGATAAACACTGGAGAGATTTTGTCTTTTGTGATACTATTTTTAAAGTTATGGATACATGTATAATTTCCCCCTTGGTTTATGTGAAATGTTGTTATTTCTTATCTGAACTGAAAACAGCTGACATACTTAGTGGAGAGAGCATGATGATTATGTAAGGATAGACTTATAGAGGCAAACACCAGAAGTAGACCTTCAACCATGGTGGAGGTGGCATTTCTGTGCATGCAAGAACAGAACAAATGAGAATCAGACTATTTTCGTAACGATGTCTAAGAAATCTCAGGCGGGTAGTGGTTGTTCCCATCAGGGAGGAACACAGGCCAATCAGAGAGCAGAAGAGAATTTTTGGTGAACAGTCAGTCTATTGATAAAATGTTCATATCCATGTTGCTGTTCAACTGAATAGATAATGTTGGTTATGTTAGTTAATTTTAAGGGACTAAAAGACAATGGACTGTGGTGTTGCTAGAAATGAATGACTGACCTGGGAGATATTGTGAAATATAACTGTATTTGCTTTTTTTAGAGCAATATTGTGACCAGATAATAAAAATCATTCAGTCAGTAATACAGATCACTAGGTGTCCTGCAGCCTCAACCAGTTTCAACAAAACTATGCAAAATATTTGACAATTTTTCTTTTGTTTGTATTAGTCTTACAGAAAAAGAAGATTCAGTCAAAGCTTCAACATTTAAGAAGGAAAAGATAAGGACAAATGGAGAAGCAGCCAAATCGAAAAAATGCCCTCTCACTAGCATTGAAGTTGTTGAGATGTTTGCCCAGAAAAGAGACTCAAGAGACTTGGAGTTTTATTACCTGAAAGAAATGGATGGAGAGACTTACAGGTAGGATTCAGAATGGATTTGTCCCACTGCTAAATTTCTGACTTTTTAGAACCTCTCATGCACATTTCTAAGGAATGCTAACATGTAAGGTATGAAATTCTCTTTGCTCATAGGCCCTATGACTTACGTGTGGTCAATCCCAGTGATGCTGGCTCTGAGCACTACATCTTCTCCCCTGATACTGTACTTCATGTGACAAAGACAGGCTTTGGGGGACTTGTCAGCCTTGCGGAGTGGTACAGAGAATATGTGTTGTGGACTGCTTTACAGGAGATATCTTTTTTTAAGAACTTCAGACTTCGTAAAGCTTTTGCCTGGTAATATAAATTAGCCACTCTTTGTGTTGGTAACCTTTTAAGTCTGACTTGTGTCATGATTTTTTTCATATTTCTTTTAACATGCTTTATGTATTTTTGTGATAGGTGGCTGCAAAAGGTGTGCACAGTGCTTTTTCATCGCAGGTGTAAGAATTTGGGAGATGTGCTTCTTCTAGCTGTACCACAATTTAGAAATGCTCTTCATTTGTTTAATGGGTGAGTAAAGAGTTAAAATGTGAATTACAGTTTGGTCTTGGCTGTCGACATATATTATTTACTACATATGTTTTGATATATCTGACGGTGGCTCCAAACTGCTCTGCTGGCCGGACCTTACTTTTAATTTGAGATCATTATTCACTTTTAATCTTATCTTTATATGCTTATGTAACACACACACACACACAGCTGCATAAGCAGCTGTGTGTGGGTGTGTACTATGTAAGATTTTCAGTTTATACTGTAGTTATAGATAAACTGTATTTATATTTTGTACAATACAATTTCCCCATGAGGATAAATAAAGTAAATCTTAACCATTATCTTAATTTGTTCAGCCACAGATTATTGTCAGTATTATTTGTTTTTTCAGAATAATTGAGGAACTTAAAGAGACACACTGGATGCCTCTGGATGACTCTAAAACCTACACATTGCTGGAATTCAGGACTGAAATGAAAAAGAAGAACCAAGAGTGTTTTTTGACTCTGGAGAAGTTATTTCAATACCATGTTGCCATTCTGAATGTGGTATGTCTCTGTTGCGCTTTGCTATGATGACAGCTTGCTTTTGCTAACAATAACGGAATTACTGACTAAATAAGAGCATGTATATTCTTCTTGGTGATAGTGATTTAAGATAATTACAGGCCCTACAGAGAACATTTCTGGATCCATATAAGAAACTTTAAAAAAAAATCAGCTTTTATGTTATTGTTCTTCAGGTGAAAGAGGAGAGCTACCAGACACACAAGGAGCTCCAGCTGCACATAAAACGTGCCAAAAGACCAAATAGATCCTATGAACCCATTCACCTGCACTTGGCTTACCAGCATGAGCTGAAGAGAGAGTTGGAGCAGTCTGAAAGCAATTTACAGAAACTGGGAAATTTTGCAGCCCTCACCCATCAGATGATAGTGCAGAGTGTTGTCACAATCATCCAACAAGATGCTACTTCTTTTCTCAGTTGTCTAAAGGTGTCAAAATAACATTAACTTCATATACATGCAGTTTTTTCAGTGTCAAACTATCACAATTAATATTGATTCAAAACTGAAATGACCTTTAGCACCAAAATAATAAGAAAACTGACCATGACTAAGAATTAGATGTAATTTAATGAAACCTATTGCATTGCTTTTGTTTGTTAGAAGATGGCATCTCAGCAGCACTGTCTATTCCACACTGAGCTGTGCATCAGTGAAAATAGACAGCTGACCATGGATCCACCAGTCCATGTGTTCCAAGAAACAGTGAGTGAAGCCCTCATGACTGCAGGCGACTCAATTATTCAGGTATAATACATTAAAGCATCAGTACAGACACCAAACACTTCTGTAAATTAAAAAAAATAAAAAATGTCACATGTCTTATTTCAAGTCATGACAATGAATTTATGGCAACCAACATAATTTGTCCCTGGCAGATGTGTGACAGCTGTGGATTCTTCCAGGAGATCAGCAACAATGTAAATGGTTCCATTCAGGATTTGATGTCCAACCTCAGATGTTTAAAACTCTCAGGTATGATAGTAAATGTGATCACTTGTGTTGCGGTAATGTTGAGTCAATTTGGCATAATGTGAATCAATAATCTGTTTCCTTATGAGTTGTGATTTATTCATGTGGAAGACAGAGTAGTTGTTTTCTTTCCATTCCTAGGAGAGAAAAACAATGACAGGAGGACTGGTCAAACATCCAGAGATATGTCAGCTCACCAGCTGGTGCTGCCTGAACAGACTGCTCTAATGGTACAAAGCAATATGATGCATGGCTGCTACTATCCTCTCTCCAAGAAGCAGCTAGAGTGGCAGAATGGGATCAACGACATCACAAAGCAAGCTGAGATTGAGCAAGCCAAATTCATGCAGGCAAGAATAACACTAATCCCTTCCATTCTAATCAGTCAATAAAAGTTGATGTTAATGTATAATTTGTAGATATGAAGAAGAATTTGGACTTCTGTGTGTTTCTATTGATATTCTGATTGCTTTTGGGCAGGTTGCAGAACTAGAAATCCAGCAGGTGTGTAAAAGCTACGCATGGTTGGAAGACATCCATTTATTTATAAGTCAGTGGAGTCCAGTTTCTTTGGAATCCATGAAGGGTCAGCCTGCTTCTGTGTACGAGGAGCACATTAAGAAACTGCACAGCTGGACTGAAAGAATCAACACAGTTAATGCATCACTTTCTACCTCCAACCAGCTGTTTATCATCCATTGCACCCACATAAAGGAAACTCTAGGTATGCTGTGCTTATAGAAAGTAAGCGTCTTTTTTCTGAATAACCTCTAAGTGTTACTCACAGTGTTATGTATTATGTAATTATGTATCTTCTCCTTGCTGCTTTTTCTTTAGGGCAACAGCTGAAAGCCATTGAGCAGCAAGTGCTACATCAACTGGTGGAGCAGATGAAACTGCGCACAGAATACCTCATATTGCTTTTGGAGAGGATTACAGCTGAACTTATGAAAGAACCACAAGCTTTACAGGACTTCTCAAGATATGCTTTTAGGGTACAGACACTCCCTTAACTTGCGTATTTGCATGGAAAATTTAAGGAGCCAAAGAATAAAAGAAAAATGCATAATGTAAGAATAACTGAAGGCTGCTCATGCAAAGGAGATAAAACAGCCTAAATGAAAACCATAGCAATAACCTCTTATTGGTTTTTTACCTTTTAAAAATCTTGGAACATTTAGGCCCTATCTAGACTTTTCTTTCTTTTATGTACTCTCTCTAAATTATTCATCCAGAAGGTGCTGTCCTGCCAGGGAAAATGTGTTCTGTACCTAGATTCCATTATCCAAAAATATCAGGTACTGCTTAGTGTATTAAAGTCTGCAATGCAGTAGCTTATCCTTTTTCAAGGGCACACAAGTGAAAAACCCATGTTTAGCTAAGCACAGTTTAGGATTACCATTAGCAGGTGCTCCTTTGAAAGACTTGTCTACCTAAAGATAAAAGATATGACACTCCTCCGGCACTGTCCTGCATATGTCTGTCTTCAGTCATCTAAACATTTAAACATCAAAAGAAGTAAAATGTCTCTTCTCTGCAGGTGAGGGAAATTTTCAGAACGTTGACTGACTTGGAGAAATGTTTGGAGTACAATCTCTCCCTCCGGAAAACTATTTGCACAACCCACAGAAAACTGACTGAGCAGGAACTGACTTTGGAAGAAAAGGTTGGGTGACAGAAAAGGATAATTTCCACATCATGGCTGTACTCTTTAGTTAATGTTTTATTTTTCCACTGCATTGTGTGCGCTCCTGTTTTTCTATGTTTAGATGCTGGACTTGTGGAATTCTTTCATCTCCCTTTTGAAGCAAGCAGACAGAATTGTGAGGAAAAGGCTTCCTTTAATGGCAAATACGCTGGACACAGCATTTTCATTTTTGGCCTGTGACCTCAAAAATGTAGTCTTTAAGGCTACATCTGGACCTTTCCTTGACCACAGCCAGAATCCCAGCGAGATTGTCCCCAAGCTGAACTACATGTGTGCACATGTGCAAGATCTCTATGAAGAGTTAAAAGAACTTAACAGAAACAGTCGAAGCATGAAAGGTGAGGCAATGTAAACATTTTCTCAGACTTAAGAGAAGAAAGAATGCAGAGTATGCAATTTTTCTATATAAAATTCCAAGTATGCATGACTGCTTTGTTGTCTTTTGTTAGAACATACATTAGATCTGACCAATATAACGGCTGCAGTTCAGAAATTCATAGCCCGTAAGGAGTTGTGGCAACTAAAAGCTGAATACACGACCTGGGTGGAAGAATGGAAGCGACAACTATTCAGTGAGGTAGCATGTTAATTCACCCCTTTTAAATTAATGGCAAGATAAATTTGGCATGAAGACGATGATGATAAAGTCATACAGTTTTTGAAAAGTAAATAAGCTCCTATCTTAATTGATTGCTTTCTTTGATTTAGAGCAAAAGATTTGTCCAAATCTATTATGCATGCCCCTCTTCATTGGCACTGCTTCACAAACATGTGTAATCATGTTTGATGTTTGATATTTATGTAGTGATACAGTATAGTGTTGTCTACCTATGGTGTCATTTTAAATTCTGGCTCAGCATCTCAGTAAGAAGACAATATCCTTTACACTTCATATATACACTACTTTGTTTTTGATCTCAGGTTGTGGTGTCAGAAGCTCTGGGGAAAACAATGAAGTGGAAAAAGCAAGCAGAAATGTTGATAAGTAACATACCTACTGATGATGCAGTGCTACAGGACACTTTAGACATCCTAGAAGACTTAAGCTATCAGGTTGAAATCGTGGTGAAACTGCACAGCACCAAACTTAGAGAAAAACACTGGGAAGCTATTTTCCAAGGTCAGAAACTTCACCCACATTGTACTTCATGCAAAATGAATTACTGCTTTTCTAATTAGATAAATATAACTTTCCCATGCATTCAAACAGGTATGGGGTTGCTCTATACTCCAGAGAAGCAGATGACAATTGCCGAACTAATGTCTCATCAACTTAAAACCCATCAAAAGCTAATTAACAAGGTAATTTTTTTTGGTAAGGTTTGACAGTGCTACTATGGAAACAAGGCAAAACAAGCTGTCAAGTTATTTGACAAAACAACATTTTTTTGACAGATATGTGGGAATGCACAAGCAGAGTGGAACATGGAGCATACCTTCCAAAAAATGTGTCTACAATGGAAAGAAAGATGTTTCCAGCTGAGTGAATTTATGCTCCATATTAAAGAGAAGCCCACAGAAGGCATCAGTTCAAAAGTCTGTCCTGCAAGACGAAAATCCTGTAATGTTGTCGGGTTCACCATCTCTGGTGAGACTAAAGGCCCATTTATGCTCCATGACGGACGTAATTTGCGTTCCGTTCCAAGCGTCTTCATGTGTCGCTGCCTTCATGCTTCCATGCGTCGTTTCTGTTGCTATGGCTAACCTCCGCTAAGCGGCAGTGCTGAGTTTATTATAAACTCCGCGATACAACACTAGATTCAAACATCGATTGGCAGCACAAACGCGCGGCTATTAAGTTGTTTCTAACCACCAACACTCCCTGAACACTTGTAGAACTTTATTTCTAAAGCTTGTGCAACTTCTAATGTATTTTTCGCCGTCTTCGTTCTTCTTCTACGGTTTTCCTCTTTCTGTTCATCTTCTTCTTCTTCCCTGGTTTGTTTCTGATCTACTATGCTCAACACTGACCCCACGGTTTCCCGTGGTATTACTCCGTCGTCTGCGTCGAGTGACGGATGCGCAAGGAGCCTGAAAACACACCAAAAACGCACAAAATTGACACAGAAGACGGACGAAACTTTCCGTGCGTGTGCGTATCCGTCATCTGCGTCGAGCATAAATGGGCCTTTAATTGAGTCTAGCACATAACTAACATTAATGTAGTCATTGATGTACTCACAGGTAGCGCTGCTCAATTACTGCTTCGCTTACTTGGCATAAAGAAATGTGTTGTAGCACTAGTCCCCTTACAAGTTGCTGAAAATCGACATGTATTCTCTATCCCAGGTCTTGAAACACACTCTGCTGAGGTTGAGAATGATTTAATAACTCTGTCCACCATGCTGATGTCAGGACACAGTGTTGAGTTCAGGCTACAGTTGGAGGATTGGGTTCAGTCCCTACAAGAACTTGGTAAGATTAGGAAAGCATTAAAGAAATGTATTTGTAAATATTAAAAGGGCTGACTTATTCCAAAACATTGTTATGTTTATACATTTCTAGAGAAGCTGCTCGAGTTATTTGAAAGATACCAGCAAATATGGGCCTTTTTAACTAGAATATTTAAAGAAACATCCTGTGGTGAGCAAAGGCTTGATCTGGTATGTCCCACACAATCACAAGAACATATTTACATTTTGAAAACTTTCAAACATTCATTTTGTTATGGAGATGTCAATTAGGGTTTAAGATTGACATGATGTTTTTGTTTTTCTTCGTAGATGAAGCTTTTCAAACCAGTTGACGAGACTTTTCAGACTTTGATGCTTTCAGTATCAGATGACCTCCATGTGTTGAACTTTGTCTCCAGTGGCAGATTTAGTGGTAGTAACCTTTATCAGATTCTCACGGATGGTTTGTCTACAATGGAAGCCATTTACAGCAAGATGCTGGATCTAGTTCACACCTTCTGTCATCAGTTTCCAAGACTCTGGTTCTTAAGTTGCAGGGAAGTGATGCAGTTACATTCATTTCCTCCGACACCATTTACATTGCAATACCTCATTCGTAAATGCTTTAAAGGAGTGCGTTGTCTTGAAATGGACTGTGGAATATCATCTAATACAAGAAATGTGAAGAGCTGTGGGGCTTCAACTGATGAGCACAGGCAAATGACAGTGCTGGGCCTTTTTGGCAGCTACCAGGAGCACATTGCCTTTCAGCCTCCTTTGGAACAAAATCCTGATACCTTAGTCTGGCTCAAAGTCTTTGAGAAACATTTGAAGTTTACTATGGTGAAGCTCATGAAACAATGTGCGGTGCTGCGGAACCACTTTGAACCACCCAGCCATGATTTGGCTTGTGACAAGACGGTTACAGGCATCCAACCATGTAGCTTTGACAGGATAGAAGATGCATACCCTGAGCTTGACCTGCTCTCTAAATATCCTCTTCAGTGCCTTCTGGTTGTTGAGGAGGCACTTTGGTGCTGTATTGTTCTACAGGCTTTCCAAGAGGAGAGTCCTATGACATTGAACAGTATAAAGGCTTACAACTCAGCAAAACTGAAAAACCTTGGAAACACTATAAGAAAAGGAGTTAAAGGATCTAAAAGTGAATCTCTGCTTTCCAAATACTCAATGATGTGTTTGGGTGCTTTAGTGCAGCTTACAATGAATCATGCCCAACAACTGTCTCGGCTGATGGAGTTACCATGTGCACTGGAATCATCTTTTGAGTGGCTGAGCTTGATGAAGTATCATATCAACACAGAAGATCAGAGTCTGCAAAACAATGATAACCCAGGTTGCTATGTGGATGTTTTAAGCCATCGGTTCCAGTATGGCTTTGAGTATTGTGGACCAGAAGACTTGGTGATTGTGCATACGCCCTCCACAGACAAGGCAATATTTGGGATTGTCCTTGCCCTGACAAGCTTCAAATGTGGTTTTGTGTGGGGACCTTCCATGTCTGGAAAGACAAAGACTGTGGTCCAGTTAGGAAAAGCACTTGGGCAGCAAGTTTTTGTTAAACAGTGCTGTCCAAGCATGAGACCTAGTGTTGTTCAGCAGATGCTGCTGGGTGCCCTTCAGACAGGAGCATGGCTTGTATTGAGCTCTGCTGACATACTAACACAAGGTGTCCAGTCTTTACTGGGACAGCTACTAGTAGACATATACCAATCCTTGTCCAAACTGCAAAGAAATAAGAATTTAACTCTGAATGAGGAGTCAGAGTTAAAACATGCTGAAACGGAGAAAGACTGCACAAACATTTCCAATCCAGAATGTCATGTTGTACTTTCAGGGAAATGCATATCTGCCAGGCCGAGCTATGGGTGTGTTCTCATCTCATCAAGCGACTTTACATCCACGATTCCAGAGAGTCTACGATTTGCAACCAGACCTGTTGCATTAACACGTCCTGACTGCAGGGTTATTGCAGAAGTACTGCTGGCCTCCATCGGTTTCTCAGAAGCCATGTCTTTAAGTCATCGTCTGGTGTCCCTGATCAGCTTGGCCAAAGATAGCAATTGCCTGCCTGATTTGTTCCCTGATGATCACAGCTGCATTCTTGGTGTCTTACAGAAGATCATCTCAGCTTCTAAAGTACAGTTGCAACAAACTGTCTGCCAACGAGAACTTTCAAATGAAGCAAAAGTTTTGACTGCTTCACACACTGAAGCAGAAAATAGGCCTGTCCAACTTTTTGATGAGGACAGAAAGGAAACCATAAAGCTTTCAAAACTATGCATTTCTCAGCTGTCAGTTATATGGGCTTTAATGGAGGAGACAGCCTTGGTCAAAGCAATTTTTTCTGTCTTGATACCTGAGCACAAGAAACCCTCAGAATTCTACTTGATTTTCAAGGACACATTTCCTTTAGCATGTCAGTTTCCATTTTTCCAACAATACATTGAAGAAGAAGAAAAGATTCAACTTGAAGATGCAATTAAAGAGGAGTTACAACAAATGAATCTTTATTGTGACAAAGAATTAATCTGCAATGCTCTTAAATTGTACCAAACCGTGAAAGTCTCTCAGGCAGTCATGCTTATTGGCCCCTCAGGAAGTGGAAAGACAGTCTGTCACAGAGCTCTCGCTGGGGCACTCAATAGACTTGCTTTAGATGAAACTGGGTATGTGTTTGAAAATGAGAACATGATTCAAAGAGTTACTTTGCAGGCAGGACCACAAATCTTTGCTTCGAACAGGCGCTCCATTGACACTTTAGTTTTATTTCCAAACGCAATGCACCATGATGAACTGTTTGGCTTCTTCTGTGAAAAGAGAGGATGGAAAGATGGAGCTGTTTCAAAGGTGCTCAGAGAATATGATCGAAGGTGTTCTGAAATCTGCAACAATGAGAGGAAAAGCAGTCAAACATCAACAGTGAAGTGGCTGGTAATGGATGGGGAGCCTGTAGGGCAGCCAGGCTGGTTGGATTATTTAACCACACTGTGCACTTCTCAGGATCAATCTCTATGTCTATCATCAGGTGAAACATTGCTCTCTCAGTCACACCTAAATCTCTTTATGGAGATGACTGACCTACAAAACGCGAGTCCCTCTGCAGTGACCCGCTGCAGCCTTGTTTATTTCATGAGGAAGGATCTGTGGAAAGCTGTGTGGAAGAATGAAATAAAAGCTCTGTCTGGTGAACATGAGTTGGATCAAGGAATTGTAAAAACGTGGAATCTTCTGGCTGAGGACCTTTTCCACACCACTCTGTATTTGCTTGGGCAAAATGCTTTAACCTCTGCCAACCACTTTGAAAGATCTTGTAAAAGATCCGGTCTGCAAGAAATCATGTCATTTGTCAGGATCCTACGCGCCTTCCTGCAACATTTTGTTGCGCAGTTGAAAAAACATGAAACAACACCACAAACAGACAAAAGAGGTATGATCATCAACACTGATAAGCCAATAATCCTTAGGTGCTTTAGTATTTTACTTTTCATAACATTGTATCACTTTTCTCTATATCACATGTACCTTTAGATGAACCCAATACCTTGGGCACCCATACCCAAAGTAAACAAGAGCTGCTTTGCAGAAATCTTTTCCTGGTGGCTTACATTTGGGGATTTGGTGGACACCTTCATTCTCGGTTAGATAATCTAGAAACATTTTTAATGCAGTTTTTTATTTATGTATACAAACATTCAGCTGTTTCATATGTTTAATTTCAACACTTAAATGTTTTAAATGACCCTGTTTGTTTCATCAGCCACTGGCCACAGTTCGACTTGTTAGCCCGGCAGGTGCTGTTCGCTTCCAGGTACAAAATTGAGGTTCCAGATGAAGAGAGTGTTTTTGAACATTTCCTTGGATTCAGCAGTAAGATGTGCCCCAAGAACACAGGGCTGACAAGTACTGTTATTCCAAAGGTAATGAGTATTGTGCCCATCAGAGAAAATATCTTAAATATGTTATTTACTGCATTAACATATGTCATCTTAATATTTCCATTGAATTTTCATTTGACATTGAAGTCACAAGCCTTTTTAATGTACTTCCACAGTATGGGAAATACAAGCATCTCCTCAGCCTGATGCTGGCAGCAAACCAGCCAGTACTGATTGCAGGAGAGCATGCCTCTGGAAAAACAACACTGTGCAAAACTTTATTAAGTTTTGACAAACCGCACATTAATCTTCCAGCAAGTCCACTCCTGAGCTCCAGAGACCTGCGTATTATATTGAACAGCATACACAGTCAGAAGAACTGCAAAGATGGTTCCATAAGGAATCAGAATGGCCTGCTTCTGTTTGTGGATGATCTTCATGAAGCACCTTGTGGTAAGTAACATAAATAAATTTGTGCAAATCAGGTTACCAGCTTGTGTGTGATTTGAGGCTTTCTAAGATCACATGTCTCTGTTGACAGATGTCTATGGTAAAGCATCAATGGCTCTGGAGACTCTGCGTCAGAGTATTTCAAAGGGAGGGATTCAGACATTTGACACCTACTCCTTCAGTTTTTTGAGTGCTGGAGATGTTAGCTATATGACTACATGTTGTATCACTGGACTGGGTAATCAGAGCAATAACGCTGTATCCTTACGGCTTTCACGGCTGTTCTCTATCTTTGTGCTCCCCAGCCATTCCACAGATGTCATATTGTCCATCCATTCTCAAAGGCTAAAAATCTGGCTCAGCAAAATGCCACTGAAGGACAGCAGGGAGGATATGTCAAGATGTATATTCACTGCTACTAAAAATTTGTACCATGCCGTTTATGGTCAGTTCCAGCCTAGTTTGCTGAGGCCTTATTTTAGATTTTCCTATCAAGACATTCAGAAGGTGTTTTCAGGCATGCTCCTGTCACAGAGTGACATCTCAACTACAGAGGACATGCAGAAAAAACAAAAATTACAATCAAATCCCCCTCTAGCCCTCTCAGGCCCAGCAGTGTCGGTTCTAAAAATCATTCGACTCTGGATGCATGAATGCATGCGCACTTTCGGTGATAGGCTCTGTGCAGGTGAAGAAAGAAATACTTTTCTGTCACTTTTAGTCAAGACAGCAACAACCCACTTTGGAAGTGAATTGGTTGATAACCCCCACCCAGGCAGTTCAGATGACTCATCCAGTGCCAGCAACCAAGCAGTCCATACATTAAACAAAACATGTATCTGTCAACCGATTGGCCAATTTGATATTTCAAATCTCATTGAAGAGTCAAAACCAGTTGGCCTCTTAGACCTTAGTCAGAAAGGCCATACACTGACAGAATCTTCTCTTGAGTCTGAAAACCTTGGCTCAGAAGATGAAAACCTAAAAACTCACCCTTTGCACCCAACCAGTCCTCAGCGTTTGGAGGTTTTATTGGCTAAGCTTGTGTATGGACCTGAGTCCTTTCAGGCCTTGAAGTCCTTGAATCAGATACAAAAAATTAAAAGTGGGTTCTGTTATCAGGAGCAAAACCTTGATGCATTGCTACTTGAACTATGTGCTCTTCTGGACAGCAAAAAGGTAGACAAAACAGAGGAAGTCAATAATGCATTTGCCATAACAAACAGATACTTTGTACACAAGGAGGCAGTTAGTCAGCTGTTACACATCCTCAGGGCTTTGTTAATACCTGGGGGTCATGGAGTACTCATAGGCACAGGCAGAGGGACAGGTCGTAAAACAACTGTGCGCTTAGTTGCTTACCTGACAGGCTGTCAAGTGATGGAAGTAAATTTAGATAATGAAAATATGCTGCACGAAATCCTTAAGGAGGCTGGGAATCGGGCTTTAGTGGATGGAGTAAACGTCATCATACTGGTCCATGAAGAAGTTAGCCCAACCATCAGAGAAGAATTACTGGTAGCGATGGCACAGAGAACCTATCCAGCTCTTCACACAGAGGACGAGATGAAGAAGCTTGTTTCCAGAGTGACAACTGTGAAATATTCACGAAGCTACCTGATAGACAAGTGGCTAAGTGAGAAGTAAGAGGAAAATGTTATTAATGTTTTAACCATAAAGCAACATCTGGTATCACCTACTACTCAACACCATGTTTTATTAAGAGCCAAGAATTCGAACCAAACATACACTAAATACACAGACCGTTGGAAATTTCTGTTTGTATGTATCTTTGTAAAATCAATTGTATGTGTGGTTTGGTAGTTTATATATAGTCTGTTTCACAGTAATATCCATGTGTTCCTGTTGATGCCTTTTACCCTGTCAGACAACAGACAAATATCTGGCGACAATGAAACAAAAAGCTGGAGTGTAAGTAATTTTCTTAGCCTGACATTTGTACTTTTTATGGTCCTTTCTATATACACCTCTGCATTGTGGGCGCCTTGCTTCATCAACCTTTTAATATTTAAAATATTACTCCTTTTACACATCAGGCACAAATGGCCAAGGCCCTGAGACTCTGTTCCTGTGTGGAGGTGTACCAGCAGTGGTCCAACCAGTCTTTGGTGGAAGTTGCTATGAAGTGCCTTAAAATCTCTCCATGTAAAAGTGAGTCACAAGCCCAAAGTTAGTTTGCAGCATTTTTCTTTGCATTCACTGTAAAATATAGCTGTTTTTTCTTTCTTTTCATCAAGTTCTCCAAGAATGCTCAGAGCATAGCATGAGTGTGGCAATGGCAGGAATCCATGAGTCTGCATGTCAGTATGCTTCGGATGTTTTAAGAGACCAGCCTTTCAGTCCTCTGACTTATTTGGAGTTTATTTCCCGCGTTGGATACCTTTGCAACCAACTACACGAAGAGTGGCAGGGCAAAACCAGCAGGTGGCTTTTTTTTTAAACAGTGTCATTATTTTTGTTTGGTTTTGTATTTGTGTTTTTGAGATTTAATGTTCTCTTACACCAATAAGGATTCATAATGATATTCCTGGAAGCTTTTTTTAATCTAGTCAAGTAACCCTACATTCTATCACCAAGAAAAAATTAATTACAAAATATTACTGCAAAGTACGTCCAGCAATACACACTAGCCTCTCCACAAGCTAAATAATAAGCAAGGCCTGACAAAACTTTAAATTGTTGCAACTACATCTTCATACTTACAGTGAAAAAAGAAAAACAGAAGAAAAATAGAAGGAAACACCACACAAGGAAACATTGTCTCTCAAAAATGTAACCTCAATTGAAAAAAAAATAGTTTTGTGGGAATATGTTGAGTCTCTCAGTAATTTTCAGTTCTAATGTTTTATTTTTTAGAGTCACCACTTCTTTGGCCCGTTTGGAAGTCCTGAACAAAACAGCAGTTGAGTGTAAACAACATTTAACACGACTGCAAACAAAGATTTCTGAGACACAACAGGTAAAAAAGGACAAAAAGTTTATGTACATTTTATCACTATTATTTGAATAACTTTTAAACTATTCTTTTTTTTTGCACTGGGCTGTAATGTTTACTCCAAGATATTGTTGTACCTACTCATTTAGATATGAATTTAATAAATAAATAATATTTTCTTTTGTTCCAATCCTACAGCATAAGGAAGAGCTTCTTAAAGAAGCAGATGATCAAAAGAATCTCATTGAGAAAGCCCTTGAAAAATATATTGAAAAGCAGAATGAGCTGGGTCATCTGGAAGAGAAAATTAATCAAGCTCAGAAAGAGGTATTCAAAATAATGTAGGAAAAAGCATACTGTATATCATTCATAGATAAATAAAAACTTTGTTAGTGCCTGCGTATTTATTGTAACGAATGAGGGGGTTGAACATCATTTGTGCAAACAATTAATTTGATTTTTCATGATTTTCTATTTTTCCCCAGATCAAACCAGCCTTCCAGTCATATCTTACGATTTTGGAGTGTTTAAATCCATCAGACCTTGAGGAGGTGCGCCACTACAGAGATCCTCCTGATGGAGTGGTGAAAATCATGGATGGCATTTGTTTGCTGTTTAATCATCCTCCAGGTTGGGAGAGTGCCAAGCAACTTCTTGGACAATCCAACTTTTTCCAGGTGTGCAGAAAACAAGTGTTCTGGAACAACCATTTTGATCCCACACAAATTATGATGCAAGTAATGTTTCACAGATAGCAGTAAAAAGAGTTTTAAGTACAAGTTTAAAGGGTTCTTGTGTTGAGCAATTCATTCATCATCAGTAGTAAAGCACAGCTTTCTTTGTTAAACCTTTGAATCCCTTTAAACAGATTGGCTTTGCCTCTTTCCAATTTCTTTTGCTTTTCCAGGAACTTGAATTTTTTGACCGCAGCACCCTGACAAATGAACAGCTGCAGCAGCTTGGAAAGATAGTTCAAAGTCCTCAATTTGTGCCAGAGTCTGTGCGTGAGGTTAGTAAGGCCTGCGAGTCCCTCTGCCGATGGGTCCAATCTGTGTACGATGGCTCTGATGTGCAACACCGGCTGGTGGTAAAACGACAGTTAGAGATCCTTGTTGGAGAGGCAAGGGGTCAACTCAACTTGGCTAGGCAGCACAAGGAGGAGGCCTACCAGCATTACGAAGATGTTAACCTTCACCTTCAGTTCGTGCAAGAAGAGCTAGACGAGCAGCTGCTGCAGCTACACGAGGCTGAGAACCAAGAAAGAGAAGCCTCTTCATGTGCTGAACAGTTGGAGACACACATTAGGGACTGGAGGGCTGCGTGTCTGGTAATGTTGAATCAGCAAACAATGTAAATCTTTGAATTTTGTGCTGAATTCTCTCATATTGTGAATATTTTCCTTTTTTCCTCTTAGGAGGCAGAGTTACATCGTCAAAACATGCCTGGTGATGCCCTGATCCTGGCGGCAGTCATGTCATATCTAGGCCCATTTGGACCTGATACACGCACAGAGCTGTTGAGCAAGTGGAGGGAACTTTGCCAAACAGGGATTATCAACAAAAATCCCAAGGATTTCAGAACCTCCTTGTTTACACACATAGACATTAAACCCATCTCTCCCTCCCTTGGTTTTCCCATTACTGTGACGGAGAAGCTGCAGCTGCCTCTTGGTCAGACTTTGCGGTTTAATGAGTGGCAGCTTGAGGAGACTCTGTCTGCAAGGCTACTGGTTAAGCTGTTACTGTGGGGTTTCACCTGCTCATCTACTCAGCGCTGGCCTCTACTGACTGACATTGAGCAACATTTAGAGATAAGCTCTCAAAACAAGCTAATCACAGGTATGCCCTTACATTTATGGAACATGTTTCTGTTTTGTTACAAGTCACAAAATCATTTTGATTTATTTATTGATTTTAATTATGAATATCAGCATAATGACAAAACATCAAACTGGATTATTTTAATCTGTTTTTTTATATACGAAATCAATCTCTTTTATATAAACACAATGTATGCTAATAATTCGGAAATTGTTATCCTTTGGCTTGATAAAAGGTGATACTAGAATGTAATTAGTCTCAAATATGTGCTTCAAATTAGTGAAAGTAACGTCTTTACTTTATAGGAGAGAATGTAAAGCTTGAGAAGGAGTTGAAGTTTGACATGGTGGTTTGTGCGGACGATCTGGAGCTGCTGAACAAGCTGGACTTGGCTGCTAATAAAGGCGAGTCCAAACAGGTTCCTCAAGAAAAATGTACATGCAATTGAAAGAATAACATTTTATTCTTATAGTGTTATATTTATCAATGCTTTGTGTTTTCAGGATTAAGAGTCCTGGTTACTCATGTGGAACGTGCAATTCCTAGTCCTGGGTTTTTGGCAAAATTGGCACGCCCCTCTAGATGTTTCTTTTCAGGCTTACAGCAGCCTCCTCAGGTGATCCACCCCGGGTTCTGCCTCTTCCTCAGCACCCCTCTAGCTGTCAGTCTGCTTAACAGTGGTAAGTGGTTCATATACCGTTTTTGTTATCATCAACCTTGTAGTTGAAGTAAAGGGAGAGACATTTGTTTTTATTTCTGGCTCAAGCCTGATTGATAATATACAAAGAGATACACCCTATGACGACAGAGAATTTAGGCTCACTGAGGTGTCTCATCAGAGATCACTGCACACAGACAGTATGCGCAGGTTAGTTTTTTAGATTACATGGTATATAAACAATAACTGGTCAGGAGGCAGATAGAAGGATCCTTATTTTGACAAAAACTACAAGGAATTAGTCAACTGGATGCTGTGGAAATTATCATTTTCTACATATTTGAAAGTAGTAACTTAAAGTTTACTCTTGTTTCTTAGCAATCCATACATCCATTTTGGCTCGGGTCCTTGTGGTTGACCTCTCTCTGAGCTCAGAGGAGATCCAGGAGCTGATGCTGACACAGCTGCTACAGTCTGAGAGCAGAGACCTGCTGATTCAACACTTGCGATTTCAGAATCACAATCGGGTGCTGCAGGAGAAACTGGTGACAGCAGAGGTGATCTAACAATCAGGATCATCATGGGTCATGCTGTTTGTGTTTGTTGTTTGTCTTGTGTGATTAGCTACATAGAGTGAAATTATTATATGGCCACTATTTTTTCGTAGTCTTGTCCTCAACTAAACAGTCTCCCAGGGATTGTTTACCTCTTTGTTTTAGACTTACAGTAAAATCATGGTGACATTCAGTTTGTGTATTACAAACCCGGTTAGTGGATTTTGCCAATTTTGGACTGAATTTTCTTAAGTGATTGTTATAATTTATAGTTGAGCTGTTGCTGTGAATTTAAATCCAAGAACAACGCTGTCAAGCCTAATACTGCTTAATGAACAGTTATGGCATAATTTTATATTTATAGTTACTGTTAATTAATTTACTGTTCCCATTCTTGTCACAGGATGCTGTGATGGACTATATCCTGCAGTCTGACACCAGTCTGCTAAAAGACAAAGATTATCTTTCCCACGTGGCTGTCTGTCAGAAAGAAATGAAGAAACTGCAGACTGAGGTCAAGCAGCTGAAGGAGGAGCTGGAGCGCCATGACTCCCTGCTGGCTGCTCCGCACCAGTTAATGAAGCTTGCTGCTGCCCTCTACCAGGCGCTGCAGGCAGTGTCCCGTCTTTCTCCTGCCTATTACTTTTCCCTGCATGGTTTCATCACAGTGATGCAAGACGCAATCTGGGTAAAGGGCAGGCTGTTAGTGTCGGATAGAACTGGAAAAATAACCAAGTGCATGTTACCAGAGATTATGAACTCGATGGTTCTCCGGCTGCTGGTACAATACAGGCCACGTCTGTCCAAAAACCACACTACTGTTCTGAAACTGTTGGTGTCTTTGGCTCTGCTCAAGCACAATCAACTTTGCTCTGATGCGGAGATTTCGGCATTCCTCCGTGGTTTTGAAGACACAGATTATCTTGTAGCTGCAGATTTCAGTTCTTCGGCTACCAGTTCATTCTCCTCTGGTGACCTTCCCAGCTGGATACCCCCTGATATCCATCCAGATCTTCTCTGCTTGGAAAAGATCCCCACTTTTAGAGGGCTGATTGATTCCCTCCGTGCTTTCCCCGCAGAGTGGCATGAGTACTTCCGTTTGCCATCTTATGCTGTAGCAGGAACTCTTCCCTGTCACACTCACTCTCACCTGTCTTTGCTTCAGCGGGCTCTCCTCTGGAAGACCATCCTCCCAAACTCTCTGGAGGAACTAGCAGATGTTATAGTTGCCTGCCAACTCTGCCTGCCTGTACAGACAAATTGGACTGACCTTCCACACGCTGGAAACACAAAGGCGCTGTTGACATATTTGGTCAAAGATGAAAGACTCATCATTCTTACATTGCCTCATCCAGACAAAGATTTAATAAGCATACAGCCTCTGCATCTCATAAATCAGTTGGCCTGCTGCGTTAAAGAAAAAACTCAGGTGACTAAACAGAATTTCCTTTTTCCCAGCCAAATACTTTTGATTTAGTGCTTGATGTTCATTTTGATATCTTTCAGGTTCAGGTGAAAGTAATGTCTTGTGGGGCACTGTGTGACAGAGAGCCTACCCTCGCTATGCTGGACCGAGCAGTTCATGATGGTCACTGGCTGGTCTTAGATAACTGTCATCTGTTTGAACACTGGGACAATGAAGTATTGGCTCACATCAATCAGTTGGTCTCCTCCTTGAAAGGTAAATAGTTAATCAAGAGTCAGTTTAAACTGTGTTGGCTACATTTGATATAAACAGATTCTTCCAACTTGAATCTTTTTAGATACAGTATTTACTTTGTAATATCTTATTTGTCTTCCTTGATTTTACACAGAGGAGCAGTCCGTGATTCATCCATGCTTCAGATTGTGGTTTGTAACACAAGAAAATGCTTCTCACTTTGTACCAGGTAGATCTGTTATACTCAGTAAACTGTAGTTGCAGTTATTAACTACATGGCATGGCATCAGCTTTACATATTATACCTTCAGTCCGTCTGGCTCATTTTATCATTTAATGCAATCTTTTATTTTGATAATGAAATGTTTCAGTGTGGTGTGCGAGTCCATAAATAATAATGATTTTAGTGATCGTTATTGACCTTGTTACAGCTGCTGTGCGAATGTGTGCCCTGCCGCTGGTCTGTGACGCTCCCTGGGATTTGAAAGAGGAGCTTTTTAGTTCTTTGGGACAGGTGATGTCTATAAGTCGGCTCCAGTCATGGTCAGATGTCACCACTAACAACACAGAGCTGCTTCTACGCTCTGCCATCTTCCACTCCGTTTTGCTGCAGCGACAGACCTATAAATATTTAAGCTGTGGAAGAATCCATCACTGGTGAGAAAATGGGTGCACATACAGCAAGCGATGGATACCTCAAGATAGATGTGATGTTTCTTTCAAAGATGTTATGATTAATGTGTCAAATCTATGTAAAATGACATCAAGCAGATACCGACTACAGACTATTTTTATTATGAAATTATTATGAATATTTTTGCTTATTCGTGTGGATTTTTCCTTTTTTTTGAAGGAGTCAGGATGACCTGCTCGCTTTAACAGATGCATACATTTGCATTGCCAGTCTCTGCCATGACAGTACTAAGGTTTTGCAATTTATGGCAGGTAAGGTCACAGGAAACAATGAAAACTTACTAATGCAACTACTGCTGGCCCTAACTGTCCATTTCTTTCCATTGCTAGTCAATCTAATACACGGTGGCCATGTAATGGACTCTGGAGATTTAGAGGTGGTTGAGAGTGTTGCCGCGTCATGCTTTGGAACAGCGTCTTCTCTGTTGGGCAATGGGCCACACACCCTATCAAATGTCATTAGCAGTGACAAACTTGGTAATCAACCAACTTCTGTTCAATGCAAGCTATTTGCAATGTCAGGATCGGTAGACAACATATACATTTATTTTTTATTTTCAAGTACTGCTTGAAAGTAAGGCTGAATTCTGTAATCAAACTGTTTGTGTTTATGCTAAGAGTTGATTCAGTACCAATATCTTTTTCTTTTAGATTCATCAAGACCATTGCAGATTTTGGAGCCATATTTTCAGCATTCACCAATCAGTGACCCCGTTTTCCTGGGTTTTAGTGGGGATGTACCATCGGAGTTAACCAAGATCAATAGCCACAACTTAAACCTAATGCTGCAGGCCTCCCAAACTCCTCATGGGCAAATAAGGAGTTCCAGCATGAGACAGGAACAACTTACCAAACTGCTAGCCTACAGTCATACAAAGGAGAGACTAGAGAATCTGAAAAATTACCTCACACACAAGAACGGCAGCACAGTTAAAGGAAATCTGGAAACTCTTTCTCACAGTCCCATTCATGACTTCCTCCAAGCAGAATGGGATGAGCTCACTGATTCAGTGTCCTTGCTTCTCTCACAGCTCCAACAGCCTGTTCAGTACATGATGTCTGTTTCTCCCCTCCTCAGCTTTACTGACCTGTGTAACTTGGAGAAAAGGGCAAATTTGCTCAGTGCTTATCTCTGGCATGGCAGCACTTTAAATCCACCTGGCGCCTATCGATTGTCTGCTTTTAAAAACCCCAGAGGCTTCCTGGTGGCATTGATGAGAGAGGAAGCTCAAATAAATCACAGATATATCAGTGATGTGATGCTGCATTTCCAGGTGAAGTATACAGATAACATAAACCTACATTTTTATTTAAAGTTGTATCGCAGTAAACAATAATGAAAAAGTTTACTTATTAGTGCAAAAATTTCCAATGAGGATAACCTCGTAATAGATGCTCTTTCCCCTCCAGGTTCTGTGTCATAGCACATACCCGGCTGTGCTTCCTCCGGGTGCGGTGTATTTGTGTGGCCTTGAGTTAAAAGGGGCATCATGGGATTCAGAGCTGGGAGCCCTGCAGGATATGCTTTCCCCTTTGCCAGTTTCAATGCCTCTTCTTTGTGTCAAGGCACAGATCAGGAGCCCAGACTCTGCCACTGATACTTTGTCTTGCAAATGTTCATATTTAATGAACGACGGTAACGTTCAAGCTGCAGGTGTCCCCCCGCTGACCCCTACACAGTTACCAATCTACCACTGCCCACTGTATATAAACACAGAACAGGAGAGTGGGAAATGGGGACTTGCAGAAGCCAACATGATTTCTAAGGTTCCCCTTCGTGCCAAACTAGATCCTGTTCTCTGTAGCTTGAGGAGGGTGAGACTTGTGAGTACACTGTGACTGATCTGAGCTGCTGTTTCCTCCTCCGCTGTACCTGGCTGACAGTTAAGCGCGCTGATGTTGCTGTGTGTCTTGAGCAGCATGTTGCTAGGATTTATGCAAACTCTCAAATAAACTTATGATGACACCATATTGTCTGTCCATTCCTTCTGTAATGCAGTGAAATAATATTTTCATTCAGACTTTTTAATGTCATCCAGGTTTCACAAAGCTGAAGAGTGGGGAGCTCTTATCTAAACAGAGCGTTCTGCTGTAATACCAGTGCTGATTGAACAAATGACACAATATTGTGAATATTTATACTTTGGAAAAGCAGATGTGTGAACATTTGCTTTCTCTCCATGTAGGTAACATGGACCGGCATCACTATGAGACTTTTGAGAAGTTTGGTAACAATACATTTCTACTACATCTTGACAATGGGAGGGCGTGAGTATTTTAGCTGGTGTGTGTGTCTGTGTGTTCCATGTACGTGCTGATGTTTGCTGGAGTTGTCATAATCATTTGGTCTGTCATCACTCCAGATTTGGGCGTCACTCCAAAGACGAGCCTTCTATCTTAACCCCACTAAAGCAATGCTGCAGGTACAAACATGATAGTTATGAAATGTCCAACATGACTCTTATTGTTATTGCACAAGGCTTTTTATATTACTTTGTTTAGTAAGGTCAATGAACGTTAATGTAATTTAATTCAGAACAGGACGGGTAATTTGATCTTTTTTTTTTCGGCACGTGGTTTAGCAGAAATAAAGCAGACATCAGCATGTCTCAACCATGAAGAATTACATTTAATATTTGCAAAAAAAGGGTTTTCTTGGCTTAGTTTAAGAAAAGGAGTAAAAATGAGGAGTAAGAAAAGGAGAGATGCTGTGCATCACCATTGTCGTCCTGTTTGTCTTCTCTGTTCCATTAATATTCATTAATAAACAGTCTTTGTTTCCCTCTTTCTCTACCTGTCTTTTTCACCGTGCTCTTTCTTTAGAATCCGTCGCTCCACATGGTTACGTCTTCGCCTCCTGGCTTCACCTCACTATCACATCAGTGATGTCATGAGGGCCTCACTGTCCATGGACCCGCTTCACAAGGTGGCTCCTCTGCTGACTGAGCCTCACCTTGCTGCTCTGAGTCGGCGTTTGAACACTGTGCTTGAGACTGTAAGACGTTGCCAGGACCGACAGAAAGAGACTGGCCTTAGTGTCATATATGATGACTTTGCTGATTTTAAATAGAGAATCATTTGTGTAAAGCAGCCTCATGCCTCCATGTTGTAGTATCTTTATGTATGCATAGCTTACACATTTAACGCTGTACCCACAATGTATGTGGAGATATTCTGAGTTACAGTATCTGGTAATATGGATGGAAATAGGAACATCAACCTATTTAAAGTTTTATATTTTGCTTTCTTGACTTATTTTCTTAATGGTTAACACCACTGGACAATTCCACATGTCAGATTTAAAACATTTTTACTGCTGCTTTATGAATATTTCATTACAAGACAAGTCGCTACACTGTCACACAATTTTCCTGCATTTTGTTTGGTTACTATAACATTATAATATATTTCATGTCCTTGCGTGCAGTGTTATCAAAAACAAAATGTAAATGGGAAAAAGGACAAAATGTTTCATTTTGTCTTTTAATTAAACAAATTCAATCATTACTGTTGTTCATGTTAATCTTTTGTTTAAATATTTGCTCTGTGACAAAGAGTTAAGTAGGATGAAACAGGACTGTTCAGCCGCAGTAGAATTCACTTTTCATGGTTGAATTGTTTGTTTCTTTCCTTCAGTTCATGACTTGCGACATCAAAGACAGCTTTGACCTGGATGAACTATTTCTCTTTTTTCTGCAATTAACCTGTCAAGTTATTCATGTTTTATTCTAATTCTTTCTTGCTTTTAATATTTTATGTAAAACACGTGACCTTTTAACTCCACTTAAAACCATGTGATGACTCAGGATGAAGGAAATAGCATTGAAAAAAGCCAGCAGGAGGATAGAACAGTTTTATCCAGGGTAATGTAAAAGTTTACCGCAACTGTGTAATCGGATAAAGAAAAAGTTAAAGTTAACGTGTGTGATCCAAAACAAAAAAAATGGTTACCTTGTGAGCATATTGACACACTTGAGGTCAATAGTGTGTACATACCTTGTCTTTTCTGGATTAAGTTGTAGGATTATGAACAGGTAAACAGAGAGGTGTGGAAGATCAGGTGATGCCGGAAGCAGGAAGGAGGATATGAGTAGCTGGTGTAAAGTAAGAATGAAAAGAAAACAGAAACAAAGGAATTAACTAACCACAAACTGTATAACAAATAAGTAGATACTCCCAATTGTTGGACTTTTAAGCCTGTTAACAGTACTTTTTGTTGTATTTGTTAAAAACTGCAATTAGTTTTATTTTTCAAGGACTTTCTATGGCTATTAGATTCATTGGGCCATCTAGTGCTTCAATAACTAAAATGGAGGAAGTGTTTCTTTTGTATTTGTGCTGCAAATAACTTGTAAACAGAAAGTTGTAGGGGTCTTATCATTATTTTGCTGAGTTGCTGCTGACCAATGATGGTATTTTTTAGGTAAAAGTGTTAAGACATTGTAGTCTCAATTACATCTATTAGTGGACAATACAAGCAATTTGTCAAATCCCTGAAGGAAAAAGACCACATAAATGTGTTTCATTATGGGAATTACACTTCTTAAAATTTTATGAACCCGTTCAGTTAATGGATAAAGGTCTATTATTTTTATTTTTATTCTAAGCTATGTGGCAGCTTTTTCTGTATTGTGTGATCTGTTACCCTCAGAGTTTTGTGTGTCTTTGAAATTGCATGGATGACTGAACTATTACCTTATTTTTCACAGCAGCTTTCACTTCAATTGAGGTCCTCCTTCAGGTGTGAACCGATACGTCACAGCTAGTTGGGCAGGTGGCTGCTCTCCTTTTCTTTCAGGTCTACAATTAATAATTCATCTGGTCATATCAATGCCACTGGCTCCCTTTTCTCTTTTCTGCACATGCCTGCTTCCACGCTTTCCACGATAACAGGTGATGACAAGTGGGTGAAGGAGCTTATTAATGGATGACTGAAAAGGGAGTGAGAACGAGGAAGGCACAGTCATTCCATGAAGCAGACATTAACAGCTTTGGGTCAACGACAGAACAAGCTGGACTGCAGTGAAAGTGACTCTGAATCCATCGATATATAACCTGAGAAACTTTTGAGGAGTTTGAATGGGAAAGCAGACATTTTACGGACGTTTATTCTGTCTCTGACAGTCTTTTTTTTCAAGGCTTTTTCTCAATTCAAATCTAATATTATTTTTGGAAATTGGTCATAATGTCAGGAATCAGCAGTGATCAGTTGCACAAATCAACTTTGAGCGTCTACTCGGTCAGTGTATAGTGTCTCCTTTTTGTCTCTAAGTTGTGATCGTGGGGTAGAAAGGATGGGCCGGTGCTGCTCTTGGCTCAGCTGACCTTTCTTGGTTTCTCTGTTTTTTCCTGTATGCTTCCATAGAACCTGATGGAGCACTTCAACCCTGGTCTTGAGAAGCTTGTTACTCTTGGAACCAGCTATGTTAAGGCTTTCCAAGGTGAGTAAGTTGGTTAGTTATGGCTGAAGTATGGACTTTATCTCTGCAGTGTTTTCCAAATAATTTACTCTCTGAAACACCCATTTACACAATAAAATATGAATTACTCAAACACAGTGGGTCTTGTATTAGGTTTGTGTTATTGTTGATGACTGGTTTCACAAGTTAAGTTGATTTAAAAAATGTTTGTAAAAAGATGTAAAACCATTGTGGAGTCATACAATACAGTGATATTCTATAGAGTAGCCTACTGAGTACAGTACAATTATATTTTTCTAGTGTGAAAAATGTTTTTTAAACTCACGGGAGTTGATATAAGTAGACAGAATGTAAACGTGCTTCAAAACGTGTCAGCTTGACATCACTTCCTGTTTACATATCTCTGGCTGTGCATGTAGCAATGTTGATTAGGTGAGCAGCATGCATCATTGATGCCACCTCTGCCTCATAAAACAAGAATAGGCCATCAGTCACAGGGTAGTGTTGTAACACAACACTCTCTGGCATGATGCTATTCCTAGACTGGAGTCACATATCATCCGTCAGAGCTGTAAGGCTTCTGCCTCTAATGATTAGAGGCAGTGCTGATTGACCCAATTAAGAGCACTTTGAAATTGTGTGATGTTAACATAAAGCTCATCCAGAATATGCTTGTAGTGCAGAATATTTCAAAGGTTCATTTTTAAAGCAGCATTTCTATTTGTGTCTGTGTCAGCCTTGGCTGTTTGCAGCGAGGCTTACTTCAGTGCTGTGGCTAAAATGGGTGACCAGGCCCTTCACACACTCTCATCTCGCTCTCTTGGTAAGATCCTGTTCACATATGTGTGTTTGTATGTATTTGTGACTGATTTACCCAACAGGTTTCAGCCTTCACAAAACTGCCAGAGTGCTATTAATATCAAAGCCAATTATACTGATGCATCCTGTATCATAACATACCACACACGCAGTAACTTATGTTTCCCTCTGCTCTTTAGCATGCTTTTGTTGGCACACATTAGTGTGTATGAGCATGCATTTTCTATAAGCTTCACTTTCACTGTGACCCTGGGGATGTGTGCAAGCATCATTAATAGCAATTAGCATTATGCTAACACTTCCCTATGGAATGTAAAGGTTAGCTTAGTACATACTTGGCTGGCTAACTGAGAAGGTCAGCATGACCACGGGCGCTATTGAGTAGCAGCTCTTAAAATATAGATGAGGACCTTTGTCAGCTGCACTCAGTTCATCAGCTCAGCCACTATAGACGAATCCAGAGTCGCTCATAATATGTGTCCATCTGGTCTGTGGGGGTCGGTAAAATCAGTTTTTGCTTTGAACAGGGGATGTCCTGATCCAGATATCTGAGACCCAGAGGCGACTCACTGCAGAGATGGAGGGAGTGGTCAGTACATTTCCTCAGCACCTTGAAAGTGCCAGCTAAAACATGGGAGACTATTTTACAACATTAACAAAAACTGTAAATGCTTTAATTATTTTGCATACTTGGTGGTAATGAAACCATATATGTTTTAAAGAAAGACAGTAAACCAAAAAAGATCAATTAGAGAATTGAATTGCTATCCAACCTCTTTTCCAAAATCTTAATGTTTTTTTTCCCAGTAAGTTAGGCTACTAATTGACAGACAGATACCCTTTTATTTGCCACAGAGAGTTTATCTCCTTTCACTTTACTGCTTAAAATTCATACATTCACCTGAAACCCTGCCTGATTATAGTTGTTCTTCAGTGATCTGGAAAAGAAAAGGATGGCCTCTAATTAAACAGCTGGCCTGAGGATGGAGCAGATTTGCATTTAGTCAAATGATTAAATCAAGCTCATCTTGTTTGAACAAGGGGGAAATTTCCTAACGACTTGTCTCCATTGTCTCTCTTCCTGCTGCAGTTTCAGTGGTTCCAGATCGAAGTGTTGCAAGCAATGGAGAACAATATCAAGTTGGATGAGGAGTACATTGATGTGAGTTTACTTTATTAAATATGTGCTTCGTTGGACGCCCACATGAATATGCAAATTATTTATTTCTAAACCAATCTATTACATTACCCAGGGACAGACAAGTGTGTTTGTTGCATTAGTATTATGCATTAGCAGACTGTGGTTTACCCTTTCTTGCATCTCGAAAAATAGGGATTATTTTATAGTAGTTATATTTTCTTCTACAGGACCAAGTTTCTCAACAAACCAGATAAAGCTTTGCTTTGAGACCAGGTAAATTATACAGCTGTGCTGTTCCTGAAGTCTTAAAGATGCCAAAGAAAGAAAGAAAGAAATCCACCAAAAAAATGAAAACAGCACTTCTCAGAATTCAGGTCCCTGAATGGCCCATTTACAGTAGAGCTGCAGGCAGTTAAGATGTCAAAAGAAGATGATGCTGGCTAGCAGACTCAAAACAACATATCATGAAACATATCATGAAAACAAAACACAGCGGAGATGATACAGCTGTGCCACCCGTCGTCATGACGATGATGATTTCCTGCCCATTGAACATAGGAGCAACTGGTTCTCATGTTAGCAATGTTAACCTCAGGCTTGTCCACAGCTACTGCATCATATGAGAGAGGAGAGAGAGCAGCTTGTAAACGACAGCATGTACACTTCCTACAAACTTTGAGTCAATCTGCTTACATTGCTGCAGGGGAGCCGCAGAGTTTATGAGCTGGAGGTGAGGAACCAGGCAGAGGCTCTGGAGAAGCAGCTGAGACGAGGAACCTACAGGGACTCTCTGGTAAAAATCTATAGCTACTTTTGAGATCTGTTCCAAATGGACGGAGTATGTGAAAACAATCAGACCCGATTTCATTGATACTTCATATAGAACCCCCTTTTTATTTGAATTTTTTTCCTTTTGTCTTGTAAAAATACATATTGTCTGAATGGTGTGCTCCTCTGTTTTTTTCTTGTTTGAAATTGACAAAGAAATGTTCCACAAAGAAAATACTAGAAAGGCAATATGGACAAATTTATGGGAACTTTCTGTGTCCATCCTCACCTACGTTTTTGAATATGTGATATTATAAGCAATGTAAATTATGGACCTTGTCTTTCTAAATAAAGAGATAATTATAAAAATAATAGATGAATCTATAACTACTCATAAACACTGTGCAGCTTCACATGAGAGCACACACACAGTTTAGCAGTAATACATCTGAGCCATGTTTGCATGTCATCATTCTGTGTGTTTTTTCAGGAGAACAGTGAATACATGCTGTACCTGAGGCAGAGCCAGCAGGAGATCCTCAAGGAGGAGGAGAGGAGATATCGCTTCTTGGCAGAGAAGCACTGCGGCCTCACACAGTCACTCCTGTTCCTAATAAACAAGGTTACAACCTCACAACACACACACACACACACACCTGCCCGTCCTACACAACAGCAGCAAACCACAGATTCTTTCTCTGCCTGTTCCTTACACAGTGACAGGAGCAGTTTAGCGCACTGTGAGCCTATCCTTTTGAAATATTATGATAATAGATCAGTGTTTAATTTAAAACAGTTACCATAGTAACCAGCAGCAAGCCTGTCATACTCCAGATCAGAGTTCATGCATCTGAAGAAATTATTCCTCCCTATATAAGATCCAGTGTGTAGGATGCAGCGATGTCTTACAGAGTAATTGCATGTTGGAACTGATTAAATACCCCTGTGGGAAAATCTGCAGTGACCTTTAAAGACTTGTAAATATTTATTCCTAGATAATGACAGCTCCCATGCTCTGCAGTTATGTATCAGATAAGCAACATGGAAAACAAGCTGGAAAGTGAAGTATTTGAGTTCATTCTTTGTCAAACCACCTGTCAGAAAGGCTACCTGCAGCCACTTTGGCACGCTTAATCCCACCGTCCTTGTCAGCAGGATTCTTTATGCATCCAAGATGTCAGCATTTTTATTCCTGCCATGTGATGTCATGTTAATTGCGGATCTAATTTACTGAACTGCATATTAATCTTTTTGTTGTCTTATTAGTGTGAGTTTTCATGGGGTCCTCAGCTCGTTCATCTGTTTTCAGACCGGCGCTTCCCTCCAGCAAAAGGCAGATGGATGGAAGGAGAAGGTAAATGAGACCAGGGGCTCCAGATCTCGAACTCCCACCCATTTGGACCAGGAGGCACAGGTACCAGAATATAACCAGCATATTACTTGGATTAATCCCCTGTTATTTTATCTATTGGCAACATTACTTTTGAATGAATTAGCAATCTGAACAGTTCTGTGCAACACTGTCTGTTCAGACACCAGTAAATCAAGCAGCAAAACTCACTTTTTCTTTCACACGAAGTTCAGATAGATTAGAAAACAAGTTCACATTAGAAACAATAAATATGAATTAATATAAATAAATATGTGATTTGGTTTGGTCAAAGTTAAATGGCTTTCACTAAAACATCTTGCCAATTACTGAAGAGCTGAAAATATTTGATCTCAATTTAGTTATTATCCAAATGTCTTTTATTAAACCTTTTAAACATCTCTCAGTCCAAAGTAAAGGAGTCAAAAGTGAATGTTTAACTTATCTTGGACACCTTCAGCGTTCTCATCCCTCACATAATGATACAGTTAAAGAAAATCTGCAAGTTTGCTCACTGTTCTGCACATGTTCAGCTCATATGCGCTGCTAACACACGTGGCCAGACTGGCTGACAAAACGCAGAATGCAGCAGCTGCATTTAACAAAGAGAGATTGTGGTATCTGGTAAAAATATCAATGCAATGCTATATTGCATCAGTATTTAGTAAATAGTTATTTGCTACTGTACATACAATAAAACAACACTTCTGTAATTTATATATTTGGGTGGCTGAAATGTGTGGTTAAAAAAAGCAACAAACAAAGAAAAACTGAGTCACAGCCTTTCACTTTCTTTGATGCACACTTCATCAAACTGGAAATCAGTAAGTGGTTCAGATATGCAGCCCAGTTTAATATGATGCCACAGAGTTCAGAGTTAGATCTGGCCTCCCCAAAATTATCTCTGCTCATTTTTGGACCTCTAACAAACATCCCAATGGTGTCCGGCCCAGTTTTCTTCCTGACAGTGGGTGCAGTAGGAACATAAAGTAGGCTTCACGAGTGAAATCTTCTGTGGCTTGCTGCACAAAGGAACACTCACAAATACACTGGTACCCACTGGTTATCAGTGTGTAGACCATCACCATGTTTCAGAAACAGTTCCTATTTGTGTCCACCCCTATTTGCCTGACTGCTATACCAACGAAGTCCAGTTCAACACTGGACCTCAAAGAAGCTCCTAGAGAAAAAAAATACATTAATAAAATGGCCCAGAACCAACTGTCTTTGGCCTAAACTGGAGATAATGGAAAGGCAGGTATTTTAAACTGTTTGCTCCTTTGGCCATTACTTACAACCCATTGCTAAGAGCTGAGCAAATTAAGTTAATGTATATGAATTGCTTCCCATTATTTTTGGCAAGATCTACATCTCCATCCATCACCAATTTTTATTGTTAAAAAAGTGCTTTTTTGTTTAAATTCAAGTGAAATTCTACTGTGGAGCGTAAAACCAGCTACTCTAAACATAGTTGTACCAGCTAAATCCAGGACTAGCTTTTAAGATGAATCAGTTTAATATTTCTACTGACAGCAAATCATGCTCCACCAGATTTCAAATGCGAGCTGTGAGTAGACACAGCAGTTAATCTATGATGTGTGTGTTGCTCTGCTAAGCTTCGAGGATCAGTCAGCTCCCTGCTTCAGACCGTTGCCAGAGATGAGGATATGTCCTGGGCCAGGAGGGAGCAGCAGGCACTGGGCAGAGTGCCCTCTAGAGGTAAGAAGTAGCTTAGAGCAATATCTTGGAGATGTAATAGCTGCTAAACATCGACAGAAACGCAGAAGAACAATGCTATGAACTTTTTCTTGTGTATCTTCTATAAACTTTTCCTTTCTCTGTGCTCCACTGCAGCACCATCTCCTCTCCCCAGTCGTTCGCGCTCCAGTTCAGTTGGGGAATCTCTGGGTCTTGGTGCAGGAAGAGCCATGAGAGCCCTGGTGTCTCATCCTTCCTCATCCAACCCAAAGCTTTTACCTTTCAACAGAGGAGAGACTGTCATCGTCCTGGTGCAGGAGCCCCGTAACGGCTGGTTGTACGGGCGCACCGACAGCAGCTTGCGGTGGGTTCATTGGTGGAGGAATTGTGTGTTTAAGGGGAGCAGGTCCAAAGCTTTATGATTCTCGCCAGGTTCTAAAATAAATGTTGTGTTTGCCAGCATTAAGATGGTTTTACAATGCAGTATTTATCATGCAGAAGATTAACAAATACACCACTGCAAAACTTTGATATAACTGCACTGAATCTATCACAACTCGTAAAATGTTGGCCAGACACACTTCCTGTGAGAGTGTTAGTTGATTGTTAGTGACTCAGTGGACACATCCTACTTTCTCAAACCAAAAAACGTTACTTTTGTTCTGATTTTAAAGATTCATTCTGTGTGGTTGCTGATTGTTTTACTCATTTAGATTTGGCTGGGTGGTTTATATCACATTATAATATAATACTGAACTTATGCTCATCTTAAAACAACTAAAAGATATATAAAGTAGAGGTTATCTGTTGTGTTTCATGTCCTTCAGTCAGGGCTGGTTTCCTGCTGCCTACGTGGCCCCTATTGAAGGTGTCTCCAACACTCTGGCAACCAGGTGGGATTTGTCAGTAAAAAAACAACCAAAAAGCTGTGAAAAGCTTCAGACGATTTTTTGTCGATCCAAAACTTCTAGACTCCTAATCTACTAACATTTCTTGACCCCACTTCCTTGACTCACCCAGTGGCGGTTCTCTAAGAAGCCACAGCATGAATAATCTGCTGGACACCGACACCTACACTGAGCAGTCAGAGGGAAAGAGTTTTGGTGACATCCCACCCCCCGCCACACCCAACCGCCGAGCCTCTGCAGACTTCCGACCCATCTCTCCTGTCCCTGAGAGGTTAACAGAAGCAGTGACGGAGACAAAGCCTCTGCCTCCTCCACCGCCACCTCCTCCTCCACCCAGTCAGAACCTAAGAAGGGGCTCCACAGATTTTCAAGCAGCGTCTGATGCCCAGGTGTTACGTAGTTTTAACGCTTATAGTTAATGGTGTCATGATTATTATTCTCTTTAATGAACTGATTTTACTTTATTCTTCTTCAACATTTTTTGGTCTTGCACTTCCCTTTTCTCAGGCGTTATCACCGCATGCGCCGGCTGAAAACCCGCTGTTTCCAAGGTAATTTCTAAATGAGTATTTGCTGAAACAAAAACACAAAAGTTTGCATTCCCCAAATGCAGTGCATGATCAATATCAGCGGCTCTTGACTTTATATCAGAAGTTATGAGTCAGTTGTTTGGACTTGAGCCAAGTTTTAAGAATCATTTTATTATGTGTTGTTTTACAGTATTAAAGTCAGTAGGTTTATAGTTCGCTGCACCAGGGAATTGTTTGGATGTACAGCTGAATACTGTTAAAAGTGCAAGGTCTGATAAATTCCTTTTAGTTTTGCTTCTTTTTTTTCTTTTGTTGGACATTCAACTGTAACCGGTTCAACACCAAAGTTGACCCCAAAGGCTCGGCACAAACTTGTAAAACATTAAACAGTTTGAGTTGTGGAAAAATGACCCCGTGAAGCATGCTCACCACCTGCAGCCAAACGCTACCCTCCTCAGGCTGGGGTCAGCGTGGTGTTAGTTTCTCCACCTGGATCCTTTACCTGTGTGCATTTGTTTTATTTGGCAGAAATCAGGCAAGCGTGAACGGTATCGCGTAACATTTTCCGTCATACTCTCGTTTCAGAGGCACAAACCCCTTCGCCACTGTAAAGCTTCGACCCACAACGACCAACGACAGATCTTCTCCTCGGATCCATTGAGACGTCATCACTCATCCGGGTGTGACTCTCCCTCTGAGATGGGGTTGTGGAAGCAGGATAAATGTTCTCAGCCTGATGAACAGGGGGGGTGTTTGGGGAGATTTTGTACAGTGTTACATATAACAGCGTACGTATTGTACCGAAATTGAAAGTGATACTGTATGATAACTAAATGATAAACTAGGAGTTATTTCAATAACTCTTTGTACAGTAATTAATTTGTTATGTTGTTTGGTGTCTGTCTCCAATAGTAAAATTAGGAAAAGGAAATGTTTTTGGTTTATATTCTCTCTTGTCTTTTTTTTATTCTCCTGAGAAGCTCCTGGCTGTGCCCTTGATAAACTACTCACCTGGTGGATCAAGCCACATACTCATGCTACTTAGTATCAGATTTGTATTTCTCTTGTCATTTTAACAAAGCTAATAAATGTGCATCTCCATCTTTTTGAGATTTTCTTCATGTTCTATATTTCTTTTAGGAGTTAAATGCTCCGTGATCACACTGATAAACACAAAATAACGAGACAGGACCTCAATTTCTTTTAATATCATTTCATAGTGATGTCTTTTCTCTCTTCACAGTTCTCCTTTTATATGACTTTACTTACTGCATTGCCTTATCAGAGGCAGGGAATGAGGATGAGGGGGCAGAGGTGAGGTGAGGGAAGGGAGGAAAGATGATTTAGGGAGGGGAGAAGGAAAAAGGTGAACTGATAGGTTTAAACTTAGAAATAAGATGAATCGAGACAAAATGCACAGCTTGAAATAAAATAGATTAAGTAAATTGCGATTGAAGGAGGTTGAAACATTGACACCTTCTACAACATTATTCTTAAATCTCTGAATCCTTCCAGCATGTGTGGTTAAATATATTTATATAAAAAATGAAAATCATGAATGAAACTGATGCCTTTTATGCCTGTATGTTCCCTCCACATGGTGACTCCCTGGTGGCCTGTGTTTGTTAGTGTTTCGTTGCAACCAGGCCGGGTTTGACTCCATATGTGGAGTCCACAGGGAGGTAAGAAGAGTTGATAGGTCACAGTTACAAAATATGAATGCAGGGATGAAGAGGAGGAAGAAAAAGGGGTTCAGCTATCCTCTACTCATGCACCAAGGCCTCAAACTCTGGAAAACAAAAAAACAAACAAAGAAATTAAATTAAATTGGGTCCAACTTTACAGACTTACGGTAGCCAGCAAGTTTCTGAATTGTGAAGAAGTGACTAGAAAGAGCCAGAGTGACCTTATTAAGCTGCATTGTCCCATAAGCAAAGTGTGGTAAATCTCATTTAATTTTATTTTAACATTCAAAGATAAATCAGTGAGCAACATTGCCACAGTGTGTAATATATCCCAAACTCAATAACATCACACTGTACACAATTTAAATCCAATACTTTTGGAAATGTGAACATACGTTGCAATTAGAATTGCTTTTAGATGTCACGCTAACATTTACAGCCAGTTTTTATTGACAGAAGTGAAAGCCACCGGAGAAGATAATCCCATTTAATACTTAGTTTGTTTCAGTGCTTTTAATCAATTTGAATTTGTTTTAAAATGTTGAATTTTACACATTTTACACAAGTTTTAAAGTGTGCTTCTGATGCTTTTTTTTACCGAAGCCCTGCCCAAGGCTAGAATATATTGTACTATACTGTGGGACACTCCCTCTCCTCACCATCAATGCCGATCTTGCCGTCTCCATCTTTGTCTGCAGCTTGGAGGAATGCTTTTGTCTCGGCGTCAGTCAGATCTCTGCCATCCTTAGAGAATCCCTTCAGTACAAACCTGTGATTAAAAAAAACAACAATAAGATGTTGGACGGAATTCTCAGAATCCTGACATAACTTGGGTTTCGTGCATTGTTGCCTCTGTTTGAAACCCTTACATGAGCTCTTCCTCCTCTATGAATCCGCTGCCATCAACATCCAGGACCTGGAAGACCTTCTTGACATTTTCAGCAGACATGGCCTTCATTCCCACCATTTCAAAGAACTTCTTAGGGTTGAATGTTTCAGCTTCAAAAGGAAAAGCAAAAGGCAGATTCTTAACCTTGAAAATATGAGGATGAATAAAGACTTTTACAGCAACTTATATGCACGACACAAACAGCATCACATACGAGACACAACAGAATGCTTCCTCATTAAATGTTGGCATGATTGTACAGACCTGCAAAGGCATCAAGAGCTTTCTTGATCTCCTCAGCTTTTAACAGATCTGTCATTACCATCCTGACAGCTGGAAAGGACATAAAAGGTGCAACGTCAGGAATGAAAGGACATTTATAAAATGTGTGTGTTCACAGTTAGTTTGGATACAGAAGAAAATAATTTTGTTAAAAAGATAAAACAATTCTTTCAGTCCACTCAAGCAAAAATGTGATGACTGAGAAAAAACCTTGGTTCAGCCGTTCATTCATCCAGTCAGGCTTTTTTTCCTTGAGCACACATCAGTATCATCCACCGTTTCTTTCATCCCCACATGCAGTTTGTAGATTAGTTTTCTCTCAGGTAACCACACAAGCTGTTTTTGCCTATGTGCACCCTTTGCATTTTTCTGTTGGACAGGATTGGGGGGCTGTATCATTTGTCGGACAATTCTTTTTTTGCGTTTTAGAGATAAAACATTCAACTCAACGGGAAAAAAACGACGTTTTCCTGCAAAGCTGTATGTTTTGAAAAATAAGTAAAACTTGTTGTGAAATGAATGTCTTATTTCCAGTTAGTGACAGTGAACTGCAGTAGCCCCTCTTTGCCAGCAGGTGTCACAAAGGAGCTGAGGGAGGCATCAGTCTTCCTGTTCAGTTCACTCTCAGTGTGTGGAGTTGATAAGACAAATGTTAAAGTAATGCCCCAGTAGGATTGTGCTGATAGTCCCTTTGCAGCTTGCACTGTCTCGAGTCCAACAAAATCATGGCACTCCTTAACTAAAGGACAGAGTTACAAAGTAAGAAATTAATGTCTACTTCTCAACTTCCCTGACACCTGTCATGTGTCTGACTTATGGCATCAAAAGCCAATTGAGGAAGGTTCTATTTGTAGTTTTTTAAATGTTTTTTTTTGTCCACCGTTATCAGATATTGTCCTGTAAAGAGAATCCAAACAAATGAAGATACTGAAGCTCATTTAAGACAGAAAGGTGTATCGATTTTTATGTTCTGCTTATTTACAAAAAAGTTGTACACAATTACAGCCTGTCAGGTTGTTCCAGAGCTTCATGTCTTATATGTGTGCTTAAAGGTAAACAAACCAAGAAAATAAAAAGAGTGGGACATGCATCTGGTCGTTCTTGTCATTACCATCGCTACATTCCCAAATTTCCTTCATCACAGTATTTATTTTAAGTCCATAAACTGACGGAGAGAGAAATATTATTGAATGATTTACTGGACATGATACAAAGACATCAACACATTTTATTTTTTTATGAAAACCTGCTGAAAATTCTAAATCTGATGCCTGCATTATGTTTCAAAACTGAACAGGAGCGGCAAAAATGCTGGAAGATAAAGTCGTTGGCTCAAAATCTCACAGCTCATTGGGTTTATTTGTAGGAGGTCGAGGACATTTTGTGTGTATAAAAAAAGTTGTAAAAAATGTTTCTTGACGTAAAAAAACCCAATAAATTTAGGGGATTATTTGACACACTAGTAAATCATATCAGTGAAAGATAAAGAAAATCCACATGACCCTTTTATTTCTATCAGCCAAAAGTGTTAAACTACATTTTACTGTCATTTTAACCACATGGATATTTAGTAAAAAAAAAAAAAAGCGTATGTGCTAAGCTGGCACGCCTGCAGTTCAGACCAATGACCTGAGTAAAGAGATTGGTCTCTGAATACTGAACTGTTATGGAGATGTTAGCATAATTGAAGGAATCATGATAAACATTGCTTTGAAAACTACTTCCTCAGTTCCAAAACATTTAAGAAAAAAAGTGCCCAAATTACAGTAATACTTAAATTAGTTTCCTGCATAAAGCTACACTACTAAACTTTTCCTCACTTTGCTGATGAAGGCTAATCCCAATCTGTCCTGTCTCTTCTCTGACCTCTCTCCTGCCAGTAAAAAGCCCGTCAGATATTGCCTCTTGTCTCATCTCTTGCTCCATCACTTTCTCTCTTTCTTTTCCTGGTCTTCTCTGATAATAGAAGTTTCTTTGTTGAATCAGAGGTGGTGCGGTGTGTTGTAAAGCAAAGCGCAGCTGTCATGTGATGTCCGAGGCAGGAAAAAAAACTTGAAAACTAGTTTCTTAGCATCCAGATACTGCAGATGGCTCCAGGAATGTGTATGATGAATGTTAGTGTACGAGTCAGAATCAGTTTTATGGCCAGAAAGTTATGTATGGGTGCTTTAAACTCAGCATGTATTTATCATAAAGAAATAAAATTTCTTCTTTTAAACATTTTATTTGTTATTTTTGCTTATGTTGGACTGTTAAGGTTTTTTTTTTTTTGCAATAAGTTTGACTTTGAGGTTTGGTGGGTGTGTTGACTGAAAATGTAAAGGCCATAGTCCTTCCCTGAAACCTAAATGTCCTGTAGACAGAAGGACTGGAATTTATCCTACAGCAAAGATGTCAGCTCTATGTTAGCTGGGTTTATATTTTAGCACCAGAACCAGTCTATTCATCAAATAGTAGCTTTTCACTGGGGATTGAAAGCCAATTTTGGCCTGTAAGTGTGCTATAAATAAACTGTAAATGTCAGACCTGAGTTTCTTCAGAAAAGAGGTCTCAGTTTTACAGCCTCATCTCTTTTTTCTGGTGGAGGCAGAGATGAATAATTCTGGTCAACATCAGTTGAGACTCTAACAAGCTAAATGATCCTAAAGCACACATGAATGACTTTGTTACAGCCAAGGCACGGGAAGTGCATTATTCATAAATTTGTTCTCTATCTAAAGTAGAGCAACACAATTTTAAAACAAGATACTAGACTGTTAGGTTAAGTCAAGTCAAGTCAGCCTAGGTCCTTCCATACATCACCATTATTGGTGACATATAAGCCAACTGGCTTCTAACATGATCTTTTATTTGATACACAGTGTGTGGGTATGGTGGATGAGAAAAAAAATCTGTATCAAATTAGGTGTGTTAAGAGAAATAATCCCACTTAGGCAGATCCTGCATTTGAATCGACTCAAGAAACTGCTTCATGTTATGGTCATAAAAGATACCTCCATCAATTATAACTCTGGGAAATGTCACATGTTGATGATGAACAACTTTCATTAATATAGTTCTTAGTAATCACAGAATCATTCTAAACATCTCCGACAGTGGAAATCTTGTCTCGAGCTGTCAGGGCATGTTTTTTAGACCTTGCACATCGACGATGCTAATGATAGATTGAGTTTCAAGCAGCCTCACCTAGAGGTTAATACAAATTCACTGCTGCTATTCACTCTGCAGCTACAGCAATTCTAGCGCCGGCTGTCACTTGAGCTTTATTATTTATCCAAATAGCAATAACGTTTTATTCTATTAGAGTTCCTCACAGCTAATCCCTGCTATCATTAGTGTTCAGTTCTATCTTCTGTGGTTGCCTAAAGCTCAGTTTTGCAATTGAACAACTTTTTTCTATTTGTGTGTTTGTTTTTGGACATCTCTTCTCTGCTACATCTATGACAATGTCTCTGCCTTACCTGAATGAAGGGGTGGATGACTGCAGAAGAAGGAAGAGAGATAAGACAAATGGAAAGGTGATGGAAGGAGACTGGAGAAGTTGAGGGGGAGTACACAATTAGACTTTTATAGCTGCCTCCAATCTCATACACACTTGTCCCGCGTATCCCCCATGCACCACCTCTCTATTTTAAGAAGAGGGGTTTGTCAAGACATGACGCAAACTCTGCTGGCCTATTAATAATATCTCTTTATGCGTCTTTCTTTCGGACTTAACCTCCTCCCGGGGCTTCTTTCTTTGCTCTGTGCAACACATCTGTCCTTTTATGCTCTTATCTGCCCTGATTAATGCTGTCATGAAGCGTATGTCCACTTGCTGCTGCAGTTACTGCTGTTTAGGTAGATGGTGGTTTAGATAAAAGCAGAACACCAAAAATGCAATCCGACAAGGTTGTACTGCGGCACGCAATATAAAGAGAAGTCAGATTTTTTCAACTTAAACAGGAAGAAGAGAAGAGAAATACATCACAGAACAATGGTTCTCAACCTATTTTCCTCAGGGACTCCCTTCATGCATGTCCTAAAAAGCCACAGATCCCCTGCTCTAATCCATGCTAAAATCATGATTGGTTTTATACTTGCAAGAGTGAAATTCTCACCATAAATACTGAATTCTGTCTGAGTCCTTTCTTTCAGATGAAGCCAAGGTTAAACTAACAAAAAATAGACTGTTCTGTTTTTCTTAAAATAGGTGCAATTAATCACATTAATCACAATGGCTCTGAATGTTCAAGGCTTTGGGGAACCCCTGTGATGCTTAGAAGGTGATGCTTAACAACTTTACACGTTGACCATGGTCAACGGTGTCATCTCGGGTTATTGTCGATAATCAAAACAGTTCTTTTAGGATGAAACTTCCAGATCTTATTAAGCTTCTTTTCTTCTTATTGTAACATCACACCAAAGACTCATTCAATCCAATCATTTTCAGTTCATTGGTGTTCCTAGATTTTCAATAAAACATTTTAAAAATGGTTTATTATATGATACTTGGTCTCCTGACCTTCACAGAAAGCCAGGAGACATCACATCACATCATACCATGAACACTAAGAATCGGCCTTGAAATTATTTAATGCTTACATAGTGTTTGGATCAAATTTGATAGCAGTAAAATGATTCTAAATATCTTTTTTTGGCCTGAAATTAGATGGCCTTTCCTAAACTGACCCAAGAATATAAAAATGTAAAAAAATGCTAGATAGATAGACTTTTTTGACATTTTGTTTTTTGGGCTCATATTTGACCAGTTTCTATTCAGGTGGACTCTTAATGTGCCAGCATGAGTCACAGAATGGAAAATTAATGTTTCAGGGAATATTCAAACTGCAAAACACTACAAGAGTTGACAACATTCAATGTGGATGTGGACACACACAAGAAACGTCCGTGTGCACACAGAGACCGACCTGCTGGTGTTTAAAGAGGCATGGTGGTTATGCTGGTTATCTGGAAATAGTAAAATAGTGAAACAGCAAAGGTGTGATCATATGTGGAGCAGAAGTCAGGCAGAGGTCAAACAGTGCCGTGACCCAGCCACAATATCTGCTCCTGCAAAGGAACATAATAATGTTAAAATTAACAATTTTGACTCAGTTTAGGATGATGGTCTGGGGTTCATTACCTTATAAAGGTAGAGGAGCTGTTACTGCTTTCATGGCAACAAGACGTAATCTGCAGAAGTCACTTGGTCTTACGTTTCAACCAACATGAGGAGGTTCATAGTGGGTTTTTTTTACTTGCCTTACAATTTTCTTACATCCAGTGATTGCACTGGCAAAAAAAAAACATGGTAAAATTGAAAATTCTAACACCTCCAGAAACTTAATATAATTTTGAAATTGATCTAAGTTTTCATTGCTTTCGTGTTTCATGCAAAACAGAACAGGATACTTTATAAGGAATAGAAGCTTCTTTCCAAAAAGTGTTATAAAGCCTGAAAATAAAAACCTCTTCCCGCCCTCTAAAACATTTATAAAGAACAACTCATGCATCTATTAATGTGACACAAGCAATTGGGGCATTTTGTCTGGAGTTTAAAGTTTGTTACTGACGTTTACTGTATTAGGAAGGATTTCACGGTCCGGGTCAGAATTGACTCATGACCACGGGCATGAATTCTGAGCAGTATGGACTTATGTCCAGTTGAAAAAGTTACCCACCCTGTTTATGAAAAAAAACATCTATTTTAAATTGTTGATGAATGTAAAACATATGGTAAAATTATTACCTGCTTCTTATTGTGAACGGGTCTTAACTTTTTTCAGTTCTTTGTTATTTCTGCTCTGTTTGTTTTTAGTTCGTTTCTGCACTGTAATTAGTGCTGGATTCTTCTAGTGTATATGAAGGATATCATGCGTGTTCTGAAGTATGAATTGTTCTCTACTATCATATTTAGATTATTTTATGGTGTGATTTTTTACTCCATCACTGAAAAAATTGCATGCTGCTCTCACTTTGTAATGTCTTTTTGTGTAACTCAGTAGATGGTTCAGTAGGAGCTATTAGAAGAATTGATTTAGGTTGATGACATTTGACAAAAAGTTCTATTAGTTTTATATAAATCGAAGCATCATAAGACTGTTACAGTTGCAAATATTTCTGATATGCAGCTTTGTTCAAAAGCCATGATTTCAAATTAAAATATTGTCTCCAACGTACAAAGGAGGTCTTTCTTTGTTTTTTGTCAGATCCTGTAAGGAAATAACTGCACTGAATGACCTTAATTTGGTCTTCTAAGTTAAATTTTTTCCTAAGAAAACTATTCCAGACCAATTTAGGCTAATCTGGTAAGGTTTCTGCTACCACTGAGCTTGATTTTTGTGTCTTTGTTTTAGTTAAATCCTTTTTGGCACAGGGAGCCCTTCTTGGTTAGGTTTGCAGCACATGGTAGAGACGCTGAAAGCACCACTCAGATTCAAGAACATTCTTTTTTTATAATTCAGATTGATGTGGATTGGTCCATCCGGATTAGGCTCAGTCACAAATACTGAGTGACACAGCAATCTTTCCTCAATCCACAACTTTCGCTGTTTTATTCACATTGGATTTATCACAAAATATCCAAACAGTATCAAAGTGAAATCTTTCTATAAGATTTAACCATCTTTACTGATGGCACGCCTGGCTTTGTTTTGAATAATTTTGTGCTCAGCATATATTCAATGTTTTCGTTGGTTTATTTTTTCAAAATAAAGTCCTGTATTTGGATCTTTATCCCAGTGTAAATCTGCTCATATTTAAATATTTCTGGACCATGACTGATAGCAAGAGTACTCATATATTCCTGCTCGTTCCCCCACTCAGACAACAGTTTCATAATGTCTGAACATGTAACTGCACCAGGAAGGTTAAATGACAAGAACCTTTCCTACAAACAAAATAAAACAGATAAATGGGTCATATATTTTTCAAATTGTTATGTAAAAATGTACAGATTGCAAAAAAAAAAAAAAACAGTTATCAATTGACTAATTTCTGTCCTGTCATGTCTTGCACTGACCCTCTGTCCTCTCAGCTTCCTGCTCTCTATTGAATTACCCCTCATCAGCACTTTCCAGCATTGTACGAAAATGTAAATGGGAGGGGTGAGGCGGCGAGGACAACATGCTGGAACAATTTGTAGTGGGATAGAGGATCAAGAGAGAGCGAATGCACAGATTCATGCGTAATTCTGAATAAATATTTATCATTTTTGAGGAGAGTCAAGCCAAAAGTTTGGATAACTGAGCTACTAAATGAGTACATGACCAGAACATACTGACAATCACAGCATTGGACCCCATAAAAAAGCCAGAACTCTGAAGTGGCAGCAGAGATGGGCTGAGCCATAATTAAACTCAGTGAAGTAGATGCTTCCGTGGGTAAAAAGTGTACAATGAGGTGCACAGAACAAACTGAAAATAGAGAGAAAGTGAGAGGGACAGTGACAGACAGAGAGAGAGAGGAATTAAAATTGTTTTTAATGACCAACATACTATTCAGCAACAGGTGGCATATTAGGTCATGGCAGCAGCAGCTACAACTGTAGGCAGATCTGTGTGTGTGTGTGTGTGTGTGTGTGTATGCGTGCTTGTGTGTGTGTGAGCTACAGATAACACGGGGGCATCCCTTGTCTGCTCACCCAAAGATTTGCAGATATCAGCCCTAAAAATAAACTCAGGGGGACCCAACATTTGTGGGAGGAAATGAAAAGAAGCACCAAATGAGACGTGTGATTGAACGGTGAAGCTTTACTTTATTTTTTTTACTGTAATGTTTTCTGCATAAACTCGCATCTTGCTGTGATGATGATGATGCACAGTGGAAATATTGGTACTATTTGGTTGTTGCAACTTTTCATTTTGGGTCTAAAATCAACTTCAGTTAGCTGAACTTGACTCTACTTAGCTCAGTGGGACTTCATGATGCTTGCTTTGATTCATCGCTTTCATACATTCAGGTTAAATAAAGCCATTAATCTAGCATGCATTACCTCAAGCTTTATCAGGATGCTTTTAAGCAGGAGCTGGAAAAGAAGCTTTGTCAGCCCTAGTTTGCACTCATTTGACTGCAGCAGCGCTCATAACCTCATGAGTTGAGTTCAAACCGAGTTGCACAGAAGAGTGGGAGAAGGAAGCCCTTCGGTTTTCCAAATATGCACCTTATGCCAATGATTGTAGTGGTATATTTAGTCCTAATATAGCGCCTCGTGTGTGTGGGAGTGTGTGTGGGAGGGTGACTTTTCAAAGGAATGCACCAAGATGCTCAGAGTTTGGTTTGTTACACAGACAGCCTGTTAAATCATGAGACACCACATTTTCTGCTTCATCTACAGTAATGTGTGTAAGGTAGTGTGTGACCACTGCTTTACTGTAGGGGGAAGACAAAAATGAAAACAGGTTTACTCAAGTCATCTTTAGAATATTACAGTCGATACACGAGCATTGACAGACACATGTGTAACACTTGTGAGACACTAGAGCTCACAACAAAGAATAAGGAGTAATTTCAACTGTAGGTTCGACTCTCGGGAAGCAGCAGAGGAATTTAAATAACACACCGTACCAGTATGATGCT
>JAVQJG010125308.1:0-10572 GCA_036024015.1 Craterocephalus amniculus | reverse complement strand
TTGATAGAGTAAATTTGCCCGGCACCAAACAGCAGCCAGACAATCATTCTGCTTGCAACGATGCTGGACAAGACAGGTAAAAAAAAAAAAAAAAAAAAAAGGATAAATTAAATTCCATTTCATGATCAACTTAGAAAATCCACAGTTAAGAAGAAACGTGCAAAGACCAAGTGGAATTTTTACAACACTCCTGTGATGAAGTCAAAGCTTTCATGCCAATGAATAAGTAGATTAAAAATCTCCAAGAACTGGCGAGCAGGGATTTATCCTCCAGCTGTCCCTTACCTGGAAGGCACAGAGGAGCCCAGGTCGGAGTAGCCGTTGGTGCGAATCTCGTCGTCAGGACAGGGGCTGCTGGGAGTGTAGTCTGGTTCCTCCCCCTCCCCGTAGTCCTCAAACTGCTCCTCGTTCAGAGAGGCAGAGGAACGAGTCGAAAGGTCGGAGGTCACAGAGATGCTGGTTTGACCACGCCTGTTAAAAAGAGGAAAAACTTGGTGTTACAGTAAACCTTTTACTATCCTCATTTTCAGGAGCTGGATTAGAAGAAAAAGCATATGTTTCATTTAATAGCTGAAAGATTGCTCTCTGAATGAAACTCAAAGTTCCATTACATCATCTGACTTTAAAACATAAAAAGGTTAAAATTCAAGGGTTTAGTGTAGAGAAAGCATAATTTTCTCTGGCTTGTTTCAAAACCCAGATGTGAACTCCAGTAAAATTTAAAAGCAGTGAACGGAGGTTAAAGAGGTCTAAACAGTACTCACTTCTCCCCGGGTAAAAAGAGATCTCCCAGTGCGTCTTCCTTGTCCCCGAGTCTGGTGAGCCCGTCTGAGGTTTCTGATCCCTGGGTGCTTTCCACAGCACTGTCTCTGTCCGATTCCCTCTCCCTGCCCTCGTCTGCCGCCTCCTCCTCAGGCTCCTCCACCTCTCCAGGAAACAACTGGCACTCAGGGACGGAGTCAGGATAGGTCCGAGTGCACATGATGGCCGGAAAAACCTGCTCCTGTTCAACACCCTGGAAACAGAGGAGACAGAAGATGAACATGGAGATTGTTAGAAAATCTATTAGCAATCACACTTTATTGGAAAAAACAGATTGGGGAAAGAAAAATCACCTGTGACATAAACATCATCTCTGCACCAGCACACAAACACGGACACACTCTTTTGTTTAAATGTTGTACAAAGGTCCAACACACCTTGTGCATAATAAATCACAGGTGCCTCATTTTGTATGTGCGGATGCATGGCTAACAAACACATGCTTACAGATCCACCTTTTCTTCTCTGCTTTTCTCTCTATACTATTTACTTATAAGTTGGTTTGGATGAAAGCTGCTGGCTAAATGGAAATAATTCAACAAGCACAAGGCAAACTGTGCCACTGCAGCTTCATATATGCTGCAGTGATTAGCAGCTAATCCTGCCCACATCAAGGGCTGACTGGAAACACAGAAAAACGGTGCAACTGGAACCGAACCATGCTGTATTGTAGCATAATACAGGCTGCCATATAAAACTACAAAAACCTCAAGTTTCAGCATCAAATGCAGATTCAGCACTGAACATCTCTGTTGCCGATGACTCTAATTTTTGTCTGTATGTGTTCCTCCTGATGACTCATAACTGACTTTTTGGTGTATTAACCCCGTTACCTTCCCTTCACACAGTTTTGTCACAAACACTGACCTCACCAACTGTGTGAGGAAAGCAAACGACATCCTGAGCGACTGGCACCATCCTGCTTGTCATATCTTCCACCTGTGGCCCTCAGGTAGAAGGTAAACGTCCATCTGACCTGGAACCACCAGAATGGCCGACAGCCTGTCCCCTCAGGCGGTGAGACTGCTGAATGTCGCCCCCCCTCCCCTCCCCTCCCCTCCCCTCCCCGTCCTCCACCATGGACACCAGCTACATCCCAACACATTAAACGTGAACCCCTGTTTGCATTGCTGCATTATTTTATATGACTCCACATGTGTGTGTTTACGTCTTTGGACATGTTGAGTACAGACTTACATTTTATACATCATTGATGTCTTCACGGATTACTGCTTTTTATTGGACTATTGGATCATTGCTTTGTGTTGATACTCCAAAAGTTTCATTGTTATTTATGGACAATGAATCTTGAAATCTTGAATGAACTATTCTGTTTGTCATTTAATTTGTTGTGTAGATTCTGGTTTCAAAGTAAATTACTTTGAATCTATATAGCTGAAACCTGTATGTTTCCCATTTTATTTGCATTTGTTCTACATCTTTAGACAAAGTTGACAGGAAGCTACCAGGATATTTAGGAATAATAATCCTTTTTCATCTGTCAGCTGACGTAGCTCTTGTTTAGCACCATATTTATCATTATTTTGAATGGACATTTAAGAGGAAAAACAAAAAACTCAGAATAAATCTTTTGCACACTGTATTAGAGAAATGCAACATGTAGTTGCAGAAAACTTCTAACTCACTGATACATTATCAGATGTAAATAAAAGCTACAACCCACAAAGTGAATTCCTTCGGTGTGGGAATGCTCCTGAGATCATGCATGGGGGGGGGGGCGAGAGGCTGAAAGGGTCAGAGTTCAGGGGTCCCGCTCTGCCTTGTTTCACTCCTCTGAAACATTTAAAGTCTGGTCTAATGCTACAGCTCATCTCAGCATGACTGAACAACTTAAACACTCAGGAACACGGGGGTGGGGTTAGAGACAAGGGGAGCGGTCTGGTAAATAATGGTACGTAAGCAGATAAAACAAAACAGGAGATAAGTTTGAAGGATATAAATATAGTGAGTGAGTGAGGAGAGGACATGGGACATAAAAAAACAAGAGAGGCAACAAGGAGTTAGTGGACACTGTGTATGAGATAGGAATGTCAGTGCTTAGGAGAAAGATATGAGACAAGAAGAGATAAAATAGCTACAAGACAGATAGATTAGTTTTAGATACAACTTCAGACTATCTAAAGATGAAACAAGAAAGATGTTAACATCACATTTTAAAAGTGAACATTTAAAGCAGCAGAGCCAAGCTGTTTGTATTAAGGTTGACTTTAAAAAGAAGGAAAGACTAAATGACAAGTGGTCACAAAATGTTAATTGGATCATTTTTATTTTATTATTCAGTTGTTAACTGTAGTCGTTATAAAACAGCAGAAATGCGATTAAATACATAAAAATGTTGAAATACATGAACATTTGTTTTTCAAGAGTGTGTGTAAAAAAAATTAAGTAAAGATTTACATCCAGTGATTAATGGGATATAATAAACCTGGAAGATAACATCTTACTGGATCGGTATGAAAATACCACCAATACAATATTATTAAAAATACTAATAAAATCACAATTATTATTATTATTTTATTGACTTATTTATTTATTTACTTACTCATTATTTAAACAACCATGTTATCCTAATACAAAATAGCAGGATAGTTTGCAAACATACAAGCGTTTAAAGCTAGAATCAACTACTCTATAAGAACTAATCTTTTTGACAGATAAATAAATTAACTTGCGAGTAAAATAATAAAAAAATAAAACTATATTGAATGAATCCATAAACTGGATCTGGCACACTACAGATGAGATATCCAACATTCTGGATTATCTGGGCTTTTGTTTCAGCTTTTGTCCACAACCACAGCGTGGCTGTTAATATGATGCTAAGAAAATGAATCAATCTATAATTAAAGAGTGGAGAAAAAAAATGATGGTTATGAAAATGACGACTGAGAGTGCAGCGACCAAAAACAGATGTGAGGATGCTGGAGAGGGGATTTAATGGACAGCAAGTGTTATGGGGAAAAGCAGGAAGGTGAGAGCTATACAAGATGAACATCAATCCAAGTTGTTATGTTTTACTTTGCAAATAAAAATGTACACATAAGGTGCATTGTGAGGGCTCTGATGGTGTTTGTGCTTAGTTCAAGCGTCTCTCCTGTTCATTCTTTTCTAAAATTTCCAATGTGGCTCTCTGTGTAATATGTGTACTCTCACTCCATCTCCAAACAACCAAAACACTGACTTAAGTTCACTTTTAAGCACAAGTAAATCAAAGATTTAACATTTGAACTGAGACTCTGCGCTGCCACAAAGGACCAACATGGGGTCTGAGGCTGACTCTCAGTGAATACAACAAAGAGTAGACGTCTCTTTAGCATTCCTGCCCTGCAGTTGGGAAAGAAACTGTGTTGCAAAGAAAAAGGCAGCTGTACAAGCAAGAAGAGACCTTTACGATAATAATCTGCAAACATGTCAGCATTACTCTACTGTGATCATTTTTTATTATTATTGCTACATTTGATGGTAATTTGTGTCATTAAGTCATTCAGACAGGTCTGCAAATTATGTTTAAACAATTGTTGTCAATGCTTATTACACTCCATTTCCTATTCCGCACAAACAAAAACTACGAAAAGCTGTATTTTAAGATGCAATCCGTTTTTGTAGGGACAGATTTTGACAAAAAAAAGAAAAGAAATGAGGAACATTTTAGATTGATATGAAAGAATTACATAATAATCCATGTAATGACTGAGCTGTTTTCTGTGAACAGACACACAGACCAGTTACAGCATCATACATGTATGTGACTGTGTGTTTAGAGGTACTTTGTACTTTCCGGTGCAAATTACTCTGCTGCTCTGACAGAAGACTGAACAAGGGAGGAGCCATTTATGAATGCAAGTCAAAGGTAATGTCTGTACCTATATGTGAGAGGTAATGGATCCTCCCCATTCTCCTCTACTCCTCAGTCACAGCTGCTTGGAGGCATTATTAAATGTTTTGTAGGATCTATTAAATCTATCTGCAAAATTTTTAAAAGCTTTAAAATGCAACCTGGAGTGGACTAGTTTAATAACGGGGACATGAAGCTGCATTAATTCAGGTTTTTGCATAAGAAGTTTTAAACTGACTGTAACAGGTTCAAGTTCATGTGAAGGTTGTTTTTTAATCAGTAATATTTTCTCGCTTTTTTCTGATGGTTGGAATCGCATTCTATCTCCCAAATTTACACTTCACCCAAGCTGGGGCTGAAAGTTACTAGCTTCACACACTGATTGATTCTCTTGGATATTTTGTGTTTACTTGGTTGGGTGTTTTCTTTAATTCCACTCATAAGTTTATATCATCATCTTTGTCTCTGTTTGCTCTGATGTTTGTGGATAAAATGTGTTCCTGTCCCTTCCACAGTAAACATGGTGACTCCTCTTCTTTACAGCCAAAAAGTACCGACTGATCTAAGTTGCTTGATACCCTCGAGCAGAAAACGCACCCCGTCTGTCAAACAGCATCCACGGCGCGAGTCGCTTTGAGCTGAACATTTCAGGCTCTGCTGTACTTCTTACAGCGATGCCTCATGAGATACAGCTCTTCGGCCGAATCGAGATTTTCATAGTAACACAACAAGCCAAGTGAAAAAAAAACCTTTACATAAGTGATGTTAAGAAGAAACTTAAAATCTGAAAACGATGGGGTCTGCTGAATGTGAAGGGGCCAGACTTTTATAGCAATGGCCCAAAGTCCCTCCTTAATATGACATTTGGTCAAACCAACTATGCAGTGATGAATAAATATGTGTCTGATTGTCTGAAAGTCATAAGTTAAACCAGATATTACATAAAAAAAGAGACTGTGTGTCAGATGTTTAAGATGCAGCACGTATGAAGCTTTTCTTCATGTATTCCAGCGTTAAAGAAAATATTAAAATATTTTTCCGATCTGTCTGAGTCAGCTGGTGCAGGGTCTGACCTAGTTAGAATACAGACATTATTCCTTCCTGCTCTTCTTTCTGTTCTCCCAAGTGAGTTCACAGTGTCACACCACAGACAGTACATGCTGCATGGTGTAAGAACCCACACGGAGTCTAAATGTGTGTGATACTGTATTCGTGTCGCCTCTTGTTTGATTTCTTGCTCACATTGTTCTCATTGTAAGTTGTAAGTGGCTTTGGACAGAAGTGCCTGCTAAATGACTGTAGTAGTAGTAGTAGTAGTAGTAGTAGTGTGCTAAATAGCTAAACCCTTTTCAAATGTAGCATCTACAATTTAAAATTCAGCCTTTACACATCTCCTGTTACCGCTGACTTTTATTTCATCCCATATTTCCTCAGCAAAGTGCACCATAAGCATAATTGAAGAAATAAAGGTCAGCTAAAAAAATAAAAATTAAATTAAATGAATTTAAAAAAATAAATAATAATATACATATGTTATATTTTTCAGGCATGGAAACAACCGGCCAGCATGAATAGTCCGGAAAAAAAGCAAGAAAGAGACATGACCGTTAATCGAAGCTCACAGGGAAGGATGACTGAGGAAATGCATTATTTACATCCACTGCAGCTCTGATAGAAATGTTAATGGGGGAAAGAAAGGAGAGAACAGAAAATAAAGAGAGAGAAGGACATTTTTCTTTTTTAAAACACCAGAAGAGACAAAGAAAGAGGGAAAGATAAAAATGTGAAAAAAAGTGGAAAAAAAAGTGAAAGAGATGTACGAGGCATCTTGTGTTTTACTTGTGAATAAGTTGGATTTTATATAATATGAAAGCCAACGACCACTGACACCATGTTAGAACAATCTGGAAAATCACAATGTTGAGTCATGGATCTTTCATGCTTCAGTTGTTGAGCAACATTGTGGAAGATTACAATACAGACAACAGCATCCTGCAGCCCTCACTGAGCAGCTAGATGCTGCAACAGGATCAGTTGGCAGGGAGGTACACAGAATTTCCTCAATACGAAATGTGTGTGTGATGAAACAGACAGGTGAAAGACTAGTAAACATGCCTCCAGAAATACACTAAACTGCATCGCAGAGTGTATTTACGCATATTCACCAACAATTTCATTCTTGCCAAACATTCACGCTGCAAATTCATTGTGAACATAAACAGCAAAGAAACAAAACAAGAAACTGAATGTGGTTCCACTATTAATAAAAAAACAACCAGTAAAATCAAAAGACTGAAAAAACGACTGAATGATGCCAAAATATCAAGAATCAAGATCAGCAGGATATCAGGGTGCGAGTAATTATGTCCAGCTCTGAATGAACTCAATGAAATGTAATGAGTTCAGTTTGACCGCTTACAGCAAGACGAATATATATTGAATATATTATGGTTTAATAGAAGAAGACTTCAGTGAGATCACTGGAGAACATATGATAATAAATAGCTTGAGACAGAACAAGACGCAGCTCCTTCTTGATTTTATATGCTGAATCATAACACAGAGGAAGTGGTCTCTCTGAGATGAATGCAAAGATAAGGATTCTGGATCATGAAGGGAAAAAGCACCTTTCAGACACTTTTTCATCACCAATGTGCGTTCTTAATGTCTAAACGCGAAAGTTCAGCATTTACTTTCGCAAGCTGAAAAACATTTGAACCCCAATGTCTGATAATCAAAACATGTAGACCTCACCCTTTGTTTTAGAATATATGAACTTGAAAATTATATTCAGCACAAGAACTAAAACCCACCCCTCACCATGTGTACAATATAACTGCCCAATGAGCAGTGAATCATCATTCAGGAATTTATACACAGATTTTCTTGTGACATACAGTGGAACCGAGATGTAGACCAGTTTTTAAAGTTTCATTTAAACTGGAAGAAAAAACAGGACGCGTAAACGTCGAGCCTTGACTTTAAAGTTACTCAGTTTGATTTAAGGACTGTAGTGGTGAAAAGGCTGAAATCCAAAGTTGTCTTCTAAAATGCAAAGGAATATAATTACTCTTTTCTTACGATCTCAATAGGAAACATATGTCAGCTATTTTTGTCTACATGCAAAGTTTATCAGTTTTATCATTACGTTTCCCGGGTAACTTATTTGAATAAGCCTCTGCCATCTTCTTTCCAGCATCACTTGTTGGGCATGTCAAAAGCTTTACCTTGTTTACGAAGAATGGCGGCTTTCTTTAACCGGTTCATTTTATTAATGATGTTCAGGCTATTTATTTTCACCAGTTAGTGGCTGTAATTGGGACTACCGGTTCATCTCATTTCGGGGTCTGCATGCTACGAACAGTGCAGCCTACGAAGCGGCCATGTAGGCTGCGCACCAAACCTGTTCATTCGTTCATGAAATGAAACGGCTACGAAGTGTGGGGAATCTCCCAGAATGCTTCGGTCCCCAAAGGGTTGCTGCTAATTCTTTCAGAAATGTCAGCTAAATGGCTCATTTTAAAAATTATACTAGTGGCTGGCTTTGTTTTGGTTTTTGTTTTTTTTTAAAAAAGGACAGGGAAAATAGAACCGTGGCTCTGCCTGTTGTCTTGTTTGCAATGGATTATGGGAAAAAACAGGCCGCAAAGGATACATCTTCATCTCGTTACAAGTTAAACGAAGACCAGGTTTGGAGGGTGGATTCGGATGCTCCTTCGGAGGTTTCTGAATCGGGACTGTAGTGCTCCAATCAATGTAATGTATGTACCCATACGAATCCGCACTTCGTAGTGTACAGACGTTTAATGGGACAAAGGTTACATTCATAAAGACAAACAGACGCTTAATAACCATTAAAATGAAATGGTCATTTGCTCAGTCCAAATCTGCAGAGCCTCTTTTATGGAATGCTGTCCCCTTTTGTGCTGAAATTTTGTTGTAATGTACATTATTGTTTCAGGTTCTTTTGTTAGCCACAACCAAGTCGGATTCTTTTATTGCTCCAATAATCTGTGTAGAAATAACTTTAAACTTTCAATAAGATGTGTTTGTCTGAATCTAGAAGCTCGACAGAAACAGAAAAGTTCCATAAAACAAAAAAAACAATGAGGCTATAAAGAATGGTAGGGAAGTAGACTTAAACATAAGAATAGATGAATGAACAAAGAGATGCAAAACTCTGATACTAATTTATACAATTAATTTCTATTGATTTAAACAATCAAACAAAAAAACACTTAAACTCATGCATGATATGAAAACACCAGATGGCAGAGAGAATATGTGTGTGTGTGTGTGTGTGTGTGTGTGCGTGTGAGAAAACAACTAAAGACTTAACTCAGGCTTGTCTAATACATATCACAGCAACACCTCCGGCAAAACTGCACAGGCCGTCATCCTAACGCCAGCTCAGTAAGATGCAGACTGTCTCTGCTGATATTTATCTCCCGCTTGAATTATTGGTTAAATTCTCAAAAGAAACAAGTTGACAACTTCACCCTGTTGTTTGTGTATCAATCTCCTTTAAGACCGACATTTACTGACTCAACCACAAAACTTTAAACATGAACATAATGCATGAACTAAGCAGCCTTTTAAAGGCAGGAATCAGCTTTTCAATCTGCTGAAGAGGTTGGTACATCAAACCATCATGCGGAAAAAGAAACCGTCTGGATCCAGGAAGTTTTTCAACTTGAGCTGCTCACGGACACAGGGGAGCTGTTCTCATATTTAAAAGGAGAATAAATTAGTTTTAAATGGGAAGATTGGGATAATTTTGAGCTTCCAACTTAGAAATATTGTCCACAATCACCGTTCTGCTCTCACAATGCTTCTTGTTACTACATGCTTTGTTCATCAGCACAATTTCACCTATAGAAATAAACTACTTAAGGTGGAGGCAGTAAATCTGGTTCAAGTTGGCCTTCCAAGAGTTAAAACTAAATGAGGAGAATAAGAATTTAGTAACTCTCAGAAAAACTGAAGTCTGTGGCAAATGTTATCAAATATGCACACAGATGCTGATGATGTTAACGATGACAATGATGATAGCATATTTCCTGTCAATCTCTGTGTGTTATCTAACCCTCTGTGTGTATTCTCTGGTTATTCTGACTGTACATGTGCTGTACGTTGGGTTGCCTAATGTATGAAACACTCTAAATAATTGCCTGGTCCCCTGAAAACCCATCAGAAACTACATAAATGAGGAGGATTATGTGGTTTTCGGTGGATTATACACAGCTGTGACCATATGCCCAAAATCTGCTTCTCTCGCCGAGAGAACTGTCAACGATTAAAGCTGACACACAAAGCACACGCTCAAGTGACAGGAGCTAATTACTGACGGCTGTCTCATTTGAGGTTACTGTCCAATCTGTCAATCAGGGAAGGCAAAACTCGTTCTCAGCCTGAACCACTACAGCATTGGTGCAGCTGTCATTAGAAAGACTCATGACCCACTTCTTCTCACACCGATTTGCTCTATGCTGAGTGCTGAGGGTCAATAACATTTTAGTGCTGAACAAATCATTAATCTGCTCTACTGGCCCCGTGAAGAATTATGTGGACGGCCGTGCATTTCAAGGCCTTATTGATCTTAATGTAGATAGAGAGAGAAAATGACTTTGAACCCACCACAGATCATGTCTGCAGCTCGCACAGTTCACTGTCACTTGTGTATCAATAACTTCTATCTTCTTTTTATATTTGCAGAATTTATAATTAGAAGGCAGTTTAAAAGAAAAAGATCAACTTTAGCAGCTGTATCGTCATTAGGCTTTCCACCGATCGGATCGGCTTGATCGGATCGGCCGATTTTTCACATATTTTACATTTTTTCTGATCGGCCCTAAAGTTTTCATCCACCGATCCGATCAATGACGTCAATT
>JAVQJG010125307.1:0-13417 GCA_036024015.1 Craterocephalus amniculus | reverse complement strand
GTGTGTGTGTGTGTGTGTGTGTGTGTGTGTGTGTGTGTGTGTGTGTGTGTGTGTGCGTGGACACAGAGAAAACGTAAAACCAGCACTAAGGATCACATCTGTCTAGATGAAAGACAGATGTGTATGAATGAGGACTCTTGTAAGTGACCAAGAAGAAACAAACAGATAGAGATGCTTCAGAAAGGCACAGTGCAGCAGAAATTTGCTGTCCCCATGACACTAAAACATGCAGTAAGTGCTCCTCCCTGCATAGATTTACCACTCAATTGCACATACAGCACTGCTTCGGAAGCCATGAAATAGTGCACGTTTCAAGCAATACAAATGATTGTTATTCAGGTAGCAACAGTGAGGTTGATCTGATCATTAACCCAGATATCGATCAGATTAGAGCGACACATGTTATTCATCTTGGAAAACGCGGGGTGGTGATGAGACTTGGTATGTACCCAACCGTTTGGACCTCTCCCACACTCATCCAACCTCCTCTTCCACATCACATGACGTAAATGACCGTGATTAAATGTAATTGAATATAGGAATGAATGGTGCCTGTATAATGGCATTAGCAAGCATGCTTGGACCCCAGACCAGCCTAATGAAGGGCCGTGTCATTAGTTTGAGAAGGAAGTGGAGAGAGCAGAGGGAGGTGAACCGTCACGGGGGGATCACCGAGGGGAGGTGGACGCTGACATCAAGCAGTCTGCTTCGGTTGATTTGTAAACACAAATCAATCGCACACACTGATAAAAAGATATTTTTGTACACAAATGTAACTATTTAACTTCTAAAACATCTATTAATTTGTAATTCCCCTAATTTGATTTTGATTTGAAAATAAATGAGGTTTTTAGAATCTTTCAAAGCTCCATCAAAGCACACTAAATGTAAACTATTATAGAAGCATTGGGAATTACTGGTATGCACTGTGCTGAGACTGTAAATAAGATTTATGGATGAAATCATAATGATTCCCTGCACTCATGAAAGTAAACAATCCCATAAACACACAAAGAGCACCACTCCCAGTCAGAGCTCGCAGTCAGATATGCTCTACAGATACAGTTAGTTATTGCTTTAAGTCCACTGCTACCAATGGTAAACAGTGCAGCTGGACTACAATCCTCTCTGCAGTCGGTTCACACAACGTTGGTTATCTTCCTCCACCCTGACGTCTGTGTGCAGCCCTGACGCAGTCTCTAAACCAGCAACACCAGGCCATCTATATGGATTAAATTATGTATTCCCTGTTCCTCGCCACATGAGCTGCATAACAAACTGCACGCTACTCAGGTGTTCTTTTGTTCCCCACCCAGACAGAGACACTTATAGATGGTCCATGTGGGAAGGCAGCCGTTCAGAAGCAATTTTTGTTTAAAAAGAAATGAAAAGTTAATTTAATTGACATGAACTTTCTTTCAGTAAGGATGCATTCGCATAAAAGTGCCCACTGACTTACCCTGACAATATACGAGGCCCCTTGTCCTGCGATCTTCTTGTCAGGGTGCAACCAGCCTTGAGAGGGTTTGTGGATGAAGCTGCCCTTTTGGCTGAAGTCCTCCCCCCCCAGCCACATGCCCTCCACCCTTGTCCTGCGGTTCATTCCTGATCTGAGGTTGCTAGAACCGCCAGGGCTCGATATGGCCTCTGTGGCCCCAAACCCGTGCACCCTTGGACTGGCGGAGCTGGCCGCTGCTACCGCTCTCTGCCCGCGGATGGCCTGTAGGGAACAGGGGGTGACACACACGGGGTCACAGGAGTTAAACACGGCTGCCAGGCTGGCCACAGGGCCACTGGCTGGCATGGCAGCACCGTTCCTGAGCGATGCAGAAGATGAGGAGACGGATGTCTGGGATGGAGCTGCCGCAGCTTTGCCCGAGTCCTTGCTGGAGCTGGAGTTGGATGGGCTCCGGCTGAGCAGCGAGTTTGAGAATTTCCACTGGGGCATCTTAGGGATGAGCATGCAGAAGGTGGTGGTGGTGTCCTGCTCCCCGTCCAGGCAGGGGGAGTCCGCCAGAGCTGCGGCCCCGGCAGAGGAGGAGGACCTGGCGCTGGGGTCCATCGGAGGTAGAGGAGGGAGAGGGAGGCTGGAGGCGGAGGACGGGGCCACTGGTGTCGCCACAACTTTGCCGCTCATGGCTAAGCTCTGCATCAGGTCGTCAGAGGAGGTCACAGACTCGTCGCGAAAGCGGCCATACTTTGGCTTAAGGAGCATGCCCGGAGGAGCCGCCTGAAGCAGGAGATGCGAGGGGCAGGGGGGTGGTAACTGCCAGAGGATGGAAGGGAAAAGGGGGAGAGGGGGACGGGGAGGGGAGGGGGGTGTAATGGAAGAGGAGGAGAAAATAAAGGTGCAAATCTTCCAGGCAGAGTCCTATATCCTAGTAAAAGTCAGCTGGAAGCTGCGTGCTCCCCGGCCGCTCCGCCGCTGTCCCGCTCTCATGCTGCTCTGCTCTCCATCTGAGCCGGCCCGCTTCCTTTCACTGCCTGAGGCGAGATCGCTAGTGTGTGTGTGTGTCTCTCTCTCCGTGGATGATGTCATAGGCCTGTTAGCCCTGCCCTGCCCAGCTGCTCCTCAGACTGTTTGCTACAGCACATCTGCCCTAACTACCATCCACCCAGATACACACATACTGTACACACAGTCATACACTCACATTCTGCAGATCACCTGTCCTTCTACATAAAGGACACTCAGCAATCTGAGAATCTGTGGCAGTGTAGACTATCTGCTGTACAATGCTGCTGATATGTCACCCTAGAGAGAACATTAACAACAAGATGTATGATAAGGCTATGTTTCCTTTCAGGTAGCACATATTGTGTTTGGAATTACATGATAATGCCTTCCTGCTCTTTTTATGGTACAGAGATGAAAAATGGAAATGGGGAATTGTTGCTGTATACCGCAATCAATGTAATTAGATTTTCATTATATATATCTTTAAATAAAATGTACAGAAAACATTTTAGAAATGAGCCTCCAGTGCAGCAGTAACCTGCAGAAGAAACATTAACTCAAAATTTGATTGTGTAAGAGGACAACTATCAGAAGGATACTCATCCAATTAGCTAAAGTGAATTCTGTACAAGTCAATACGTGTGTGTAATCCCATTAGTCCTGGCCACATACAAAAACATAACAAAGGAAACAATGCAGCCACGCTTAGAAGGGACTGCATGTTTGACAGCATCCACCCAATCCCATCTGCCTGAATTCTCCTTCCACAGACCCTCCCATCCACCTCCCAAGAGAGCAATCAGCCATCTCAGCGTGATCCTTTTAGCTTCTTGCTCTCACCCTCCCTTGTGCACTTTCATTTCTATTTTTTGCACAGTTGCATTGTTCCATCTGGTAAAGGCAACACGGAGGGGTCAGGATTCTCCACCGGAAGCACAAAAGTTACGATTTATTCTGCACAAATTTTCTAAAACTTTTATTTTGTCGTCAAATGTAGCACCCAGAAAACAGAGTGAGGGGAAAAATGAAGAGACATATAAATTGACCAGTAATGAGTAGTAATCCAAACTCCTGTAATGCAAAGTAGTTTTTACACTCGATAATACCAAACTCAAACAAGGGACCGGACCTACTGTAACAGAACTATTGATTCACTGTGATAAATTATAATACTTTTTTAAACACAAGGCCTAAATACTAACATTTAACAAGAGGATTTCAATGAACATCTGCTGACAATTATGTGATGGACTTGCACTATAATTGGCAAATTTGTGGGAGACTAACTTGCAATCAGCAAAGCTAGACTCCAGAAAGTTCAGCAACCAAACCATGTCCAAATACACTTCAGACAGAAATGACCGTTACAGTCTATTAGTTTCAAAAGGTATCCCATCAAGTTGAAAATTACTTGGAAAATCTTACCTACAGTTTAAGTTCTTCCAAACAAGAATCCACTCCAAGCTATAGCACAAAGAAGGGAGCTGTAGCTGTTCTTGAATGAGAGAACAACTTGATTAGTGGGAAACCAGAAAACAAGGCATATGATGTATCCAAACACTGAAACCTTGCACACACAATCATAAACATTCTACAAAACCACTCCACCTTCCTCTGAACAGCCTGTTTGCTATGGAGTATAAAAGGTTACTGATAAACCAGACATAATCGATGCCTGTTGAAAGCAGATCTCTCAGAATGTTCTGTCCCTGTTTTTTCTTGATAAATGGGTACACTATTTAAAAAACAAAATGAATGTGAATTTGTGTTGAATTTGTGTTGTTCAACTGTTCAGCTTAATCAGTTAAGCATTTTAGACGATTAAAGACAATGTCATCACAATGGGTTGTGTATTGCAGTTTCCATTTTACATACTGTAATCACATTATGTACGAAGAAAGCATATGATACCAACAGCAAAGAAAACTTGATGCTATTAGGCCAATTGGTAAATTACCGAATTGAAAAGATAAAAATATATATTTTAAACAGGTGAATGACACATTTAATTGTGAAATGACAAAACACATTCATATACAGGTTTTATTCATTGATTGATTACATTTTTTTAATCACATCACCCAAAAAAGAATTCTTAAGACATTTAATTCCACGAAGGATGCAGTTATTCCACGTCTGAATCCTAGAATAAGAGCAAACATAAACACATAAACTAATCTGTTTCTATCAGAGATAGTGGATCATAGAAAAGCTCCCACTTAGTCAATTTTTCTGATCCTATTTTACACACAAAGCTGACAATGGTAAAAACGGAAATATGTATCATATCAGTTCAAAAATTCACTAATTATTTAGCTTCATGATACAAGTCTAAACTCTTGAGTAATATTTTATTTCATTAAAGACAAAACAGCGAAATGTGTACGCTTTTGCAACCCGTGTTTTCACATGCGAGTGCCACATCGTCTTACACTCAGACGATCTTGTTGTGTCCGCGTGCTGCTGAGTTGACCAATCAGCGGAAAGCGGGTAACCGTTGGGGTTTCTGAATCCTCAGAAAACAGCGGCAGATGACAGAAGCTTGTTGCGCTCGTAAACTCCTGCTAACCAATTAGGCTAATCAAAAGCAGTTTTCTGGATATTAGCTGGGGAAAGATGTCAAAAAGAAGAATCTTTTATTCGGACACGTACAACGATGATGACTTTGAGTACAGGTATGGCGTTTCTAATGTTTCCAGAAGTCCGTTATTTTTTTCTAGAAAAAAAAAACTAATATCAAACTCGGATAACGATTTTTCCGTCTTCTAGTTATGTGACTCATCATAACCTTAATGTTTGCTCCCAGATTCATGCTGACGTTGTTAGTAGTTGTTGGTGGCGTTGATACAATAACACGCATATATAATAAAATCGTGTTTTTAATAGTTCATTAACTAGTTTAGTAATAATACTCAAAACAACGGCTACCCAGACGTTTTGTAACGCTAAATGTTTTGATCAAATTTAATTGTGTAATTTGACTGTTTTGGTCATTCTTTACCTTTTGGCAGGCATGTTGTGCTTCCGAAGGAGCTGTCTAAACTGGTGCCCTCCACCCATCTGATGACAGAGGAAGAGTGGAGAGGACTGGGGGTGCAACAGAGCAAAGGCTGGATACACTACATGATCCACAAACCAGGTCAGTCAGCATGGACTTGGTGGACAGTTTCACACTGTTTGAAGTCCATGAAATTATAGATAGTTTCATTGTTTTGATTATTTGTAATGGGCTGGATATTTGATAGATGAAATGTCATTAGGCAAACAGATGTGCAATGAAATACAAATGTATTGTACTGCTAAAAGGAAAAATAATGAATTTATATCTGAAATCATACAAGATCAAACTATTGGTGTAGAATTACCTCAAAAGTGTCTGTATAACAGTGGATAGGGGGATGTGGCTGGTGATAGGTACAGTATCATTTGATTTCTGACTCACATATTGTCAAAGTTCAAGCAAAAATTGTTTGAAGGAAACAGCCCAGAACAAGGACAATAATAATCAATGTCGAATCAGTAGGATGTACAGTGAAACATCAGAATGAAAATGATCCTTTTGTGATATCTGAGATCTTTTACTCAGTGTCATGAGAGGATTGCATACTTTGACTTACATTGTTTTATATGTTAAAAGTAAATCTTTACAATAATTTTGGAGCAGATATTCCTAGTTTACCTGTGAGCCTTGTACAATGATTAACATACTAGTATTGGAATTACTCTTTAATAACTTCCTGTGTGCATAATTACATCTTGACGACTCTTGATGACCCCAGCAGCTTGAAGTTGATTGACAGATACCTCTTTGATGCTTTTACTCCCCAGAGCCACACATACTGCTTTTCAGAAGGCCTCTCCGAAAGGACTGAACAGAAACCAACTGTGAAATATGTATTGCATTTGTTCATTTGTACTGGCAACAGATCATCTCTATATGTCTACATTTATTCTAATGTATTGTGTTGAAAACCCGTAGTTGTGTTGTGGGATTTGTTCTTACAAATTTACAAAGTCTCTCAATTTTTAGGGGTACTGAGGAACAAAGCACTTTTTTTTCTTCCTGTGAAATCTAGTGTCTGGATAAAACTTTCTCAACAACATGAAGGTGACAGTTTGCTTATCAACTGCTCTCTTTCAACAGATCTTTTAAAATGTATTTCTATGTTATTTTATTCATGTGGATTAATTTCCGATAGGTTTTTATATTTGTTAAACCCTTTTTTCCCTCAAATCTTTATGTGTTTGAATATTTTCTGTTCTTGAAACTTATGTTTGTGTTATATGTCGTTACTAAATATGAAACATTTGGCTTCTGGCTAGATTGACAGATCCTTTGTTACTCTAAGAACAATATAGAATCGTTTTCATCATACATGTTTACTTCTCGTTTCCATGCTTTTGCATGACAGAACTGTAATTTCTGTTGTTGGTTTTATTTTTGAGTGATTTATGTTCAGTCAGAAACACTGACAATTAGTGGCGTTGTAAATTCGGAGTGTCTGATGCCCATGGAGTAAGCTGGCGCCTGCACCTTGTGAACCGTGACTTTCTCTGGATAATAAGTCCCTGGACCTGGTTTCTTGGTGCCATCTCTGGGTAAACCATGGCGTCCCAACATGGAAAACGCAGGCTTTCGGGGCAGATAGATATTTGGGTCTGTACTGTTGTAGCTGCAGGGCCCGAGCGTTTTGGCTAAATCCAGAGACGGTCCCCCTGCGCTCAAACTACCTGACATGGTGTAACTTGCGCTGGCTGGCTTGTTTGGGACTTGAGGGCCCAGAAGTGGAGGCAGACAGTATTTGTTAGGAGCAGGAACTGGGTCTACGCTGCGGTAGTGCGTGCGAGCGCCCATGGTGTAGGATGGAGGTCTCCTCTGCAGGTTGCATGGTGGCGCTCTCTCCGGGCTGTACGCACCCGGTCCAGGAGTGTAGAATAGCTCCTCTAGTGAACAGAAAAGTATCACACCTGTCTCTAGATTTCTAGAAATATCTAAGGTACAATCTTAAACCAGAACTTGATTTATGGATTAGGTAGTACTTTGAGTTTGTAGCAGTACATGAATTGAAAGTCAGTTTTTACTCAAAATGAAGGGGGAAAAAAACTTACGCTGTGGCTTCGTTCTACCCAACATTGAGTATGCAGGCATGCCATCTCTTCCAAAGCGAGTGATTTTTGCATCAACATGATACTGAGGCCCTGGACTGGAATCAACACAATACACTGCAATAAAGATCAACATTCATGATCAGTTTGGCGTGGCGTCTCCTCTGTCTGCATCAGTCATACCTGGCAGGGAAGAAATATTCATTTAACCAAAGAAAGGGAGAGAAAAGAATCACAAAAATGAAGTGTTGTCTCCCCTTAGTGGTTTAAATGTGCCATTACACAACATTGATAATTTATGGAAGCAATCATTCACCTGATTCATCAAAATTCTGGCCAAAACATATAGACATCGTATTATCAGCACTTAAATTTTAAAACATCAAAGTACAGCTAAACCTTAGTGAAAAACAAAAATACAAGAGAGTGGCTCACTGTTATTGCTGATTCTGCCATGGAAAGAGTATGCAGGGCTGGTTGGCTTTGTGAAGTCATGGCCAACGAATCCGATGGTGGGAGGAAGTCTGTAGCGTCCAGGTCCCGGCCCTGGAGACAGGTGGAACTGTGACGGATGTGCGCTTTCACTCACCTGATATGCTGTGACTGACATTCATACAGTACAACACAAATGCCAGGAATTCATAGTTGGAGAAACATCTGTACAAATTTGTCAGTCTGTACAAACGAGAACGTTTTAGCTGTATCCAGTAACAGATCTGCAAATTCTCTCCTTTGTTAACCTTTATATGCATTTATTACAGGTCAAAATGAACCAGCATGTGACTCCTATACTAATTTTACTGTCAGCAATGGCTTGTAATTGCCAATCGCACAATTTATAAACAAGGCCAGCCACAAACAAAGAGATAATCACACAAATGTTCAGTGGAATGTGCACAAGTAACGTAAGTGGGTGCATTTTTCACAGACTGGAGCATGTTCCAGCAGGTCTGCACAGTGAAAACCTCTCCTGCTCAAGTCTGCTTTGTGACAAACCAAATCACTCAAAAGTACCAAATTGTGAAATATCACTGTCTGTAAAGCTTTAAACAAGCAGGTTTAGTAATCTATAAAAGTTGCTTCTGTAAGAATGCTTAATTGACATACCTTTTTCCTTCCCTGCAATTGCTGGATATTTTTTGTCCATCTGACTTTTTGAAAATGTGATGGATTCTTCAGGAATCCTACAATGGTAACAGCACTACAGACACATCCATACATGTCACTTATAATATTAAAAAAAATCCTTCAAAGAAAGAATCAAAAGCAAGATTTTGCACCTTACCAAAGGTAAATCCTTCTCTCAGCCAGAGGCGATACAGGCTGCATACTTGAATATTCAGTCATCAGCTGAGAGGGGCACTTTTAATCCATGCCCACTGTGGTGTTCTTTCTTCACATATCACAGCTCTTCAAACAGTAAAAAGCCAGAATGCGAGCTAATCCACAATCAATCCTGAGTTTCCTCTAAAACAATCGGGTAACTTGACACTGATAGTTAACATCAAAGTGTAGGTTACAGCGCAGACTCCGACCTGGATAGGGGTTTATCCAGCTGCCCTTTCATCTAAAGGTCCATCTAAGGTTGGCTCAGGTAGGTGAATAGCCCTTCCTCTACAGAGGTGGATGTATAGCTGCACTCAGCTGGTACTTAGAAATAATGTCATCACTCCGCTTCACTTTCATGTAATGCTAGCTCCCCCCAGCCAAGCATGAAACCAAGATCCCCCTCTCCCTCCTTTCTCTTTTCACTCTTTCTGCTCATTGCAGTACGGACATGCAGTGTCACTCTTCAGCCATGCATGCAGTTGCCACAGACACTGCTGTCGGCCATTTGAGTCAGCCAGCTCCCCTGCAATGTTGGCCTATTGTCCCCACAGGAACAGTGTTCTTTCCATCGCAGGCATGGGTAACTATGTTCTTTTTGCATGCACCATCGATCGAGCCTTAAATCATATTTAGAAATAAACTAGTCCGATCCCTGTTTATCAACTTCAGCTTTCAGTCAAACGGCAACAGCTTAACCCTCTGATCTCCTCTAAGCCCAGTGATTTGTCGTGCGATTTGCAGGACTGGTCCAGAGGCCCGAGCTGCACGCTGCTGGAGGCCACGCTAACCAAGAGGGTCGACGAGTGACATGAGCAGTAACCGAACATTAAACTTTAACAGGATCTAATTCCCCTTGTGGACTGTTGCTTCGGTAACCTGAATCTGTTGTCAGCAGTAACACAAACACATATGGTGCACATCCAGATGCAGAGATGTCTACGGTCGAGTGCAAAACACCACACAAAAGGTTTGCATGCTTTGTGTCTGTAATGCAGAAGCATGCCAGGGGTCAGAGAGTAAGTTATTAAAGCAGAGAGCCCTCTGAAGCAGCTGGGTTATAATACAGGTCACTGCTGACAGGAAATGATCTCCAGACTTAACTACATTTTCAAAGGAAATGGAGCAACACCGCTTTCATGGACAGCCGCGCTGTTGCCCATCTGTTCGTAGAAAGGAGATAAACACTGAGCCGCATGTGCACGGATTCCAGTGTTTCAAGTATCAATTTAAGGGATTTCGTAATCGTGAAAAGGTTTTAAAAGTGAAACGAAAAGTGCAACCAAACAAAAGCAAAACATCAGATTGGATGGAAATTTTATTGTCATTCTTGCTTCAAAAATCACAATATCTCATATGGATCGAGGTTACATCAAATCAAATTTGGTACATCTACAGAAATTTTAATACACTTTTTTTTTTTTTTAAACTCAATTGCTTCACAAATCATAATTGAACAAAAACAAAATAGCTTATGAACTGTACAATCAAATCTCAAGGTAGGTGAATGGTGTGAGCAGATGATACGGTGGTTTTTACTAGATTCAGATGCAGCTGGGGAGTCCAGGTGAACCAGTGAACAGAAAGCACCTTGTCAGCAAGTGTAAAGTCTCAGTCTCTGGTTTGAAATGGTCGAGATCTTTGCTGCACATCCATGCTGCTCTCTTATGTTTCCTTTCTTAACTATGCTGTCTAACAAGTACAAACACACACACATACACACATATAGATGTATGTATATATGAAATGAAAAACACTTCAGCTTATGTTTCTGTAAAGCATATGGTAAGCATATGTCTTTTTTTTCCCAGCAGGATACCAGCACAGGAATTTCATCAGACTTGTCAGTAAATGGGTTAAAGCTTACTATGGAAGAACAGGACGCCTCAGTATGGCTGTATGGGTGGGTGATGACTTAAAAATATATATGTAAAAAATTATAATGACCTCTAGCTACAAATAAATACCACAGATAGAAAATATAACAAAAATATTTCGCTTAATATTATGTGTAATTACAAACATAAATACTTGATTATTTCTTTCAGTGATTATAAAGGCAGCGCAGTGAATAACACAGAGGCTATGGTGCTTATTGATGACTAGGACTCTAAAGAAAGACACAAGTCTGGATTCCAGTCAACAGATACATTCACATTCAACTGCACACAAATGCACACATACGTGATAGAAAGACATCCACTCTGAATCTTACCACCTAATAACAAGAACTTGCACACTCATTCTTCAGGTCCAAGCATTTCTTTGTCCGACCAAGACTCTCTTTTCTTTCCATTCACAAGCATATTCACAAATATGTTACAATTTGGAGGAGATGGATATGGCTTCACCCAGTGAATGATTCTATGAAAAACAAGAAAACAGGACACGCTTTTGTTATACAACCATTGCCATGGATAAAATTCATGGTTACAGTCCAAAATCTGGTAATCCTATGAACTAAAACAAAGCAAAAGATTAATCATACCATCGCTCTGGGGTGCTTTTTGTGTCCATTATAGGTAGCTGACTATCTGCTGGTAGGATCACCTTTTGCTCCACAGTGCCCCCACCTTCAGGCACATCAAAATGGTCTCCTCCTTCTGCATCAGCGAGGAAAGGCTGAGAATCTGAGTCATATTCATAAGAGTAATAGGACACTTCTGCCATGGAGCCCTGTTCCTCTTCACCTTCAGGAAGCAGAAACATAGAGATATATTCAAGCTAATTCAAACTGCTGGTCAACAGAGAAATTAATTTCTTTGTTTTCTTCTTAATTAAATAGTGGGTTTTATGATTTGCAAATGATAAAATTCTGTTTCAATTTCAATTTTAATGGAATTCCTTTCTTTAACAAATCTTGAACAATTTGGTTCCTTAAACAATTTTAAAAAACTGCCTGGAAACACTGAATATAAAATCAAAATTTTGGTTATTTCGTAGGAAATTGCACATCTGAATTCCTTGATTAGCAATGTCACCAGTTCGCCAGCAGGGGTCCCACCATGCTTAAAATGTTCAAATCCCTTCTTTCAGGGTTAGCTCTGCAGTATCTTTACAATGACGAGCCAGGCCACTGTCACAAACTGCTTCTTTACTATTTTGGTCACATAGCGGACAATATCATGAGATTTAATCATTCATAAAGAGAGTAGTAAACATTTGATTCATAAAATACTTATTGTAAACATGATGGATGATGATGGGAAAGTTTAAAAAAAGAGCCTGCAAGTCTGCGTACGAATTCTACTCTATGTTGACCGCAGCTACAAGTTCAATTATAAGACATGTCTGCACAGGGAAGCTAATTCCAGAGCTTCAGATTCCTTCACTTTCCTGATGTAAGCTGTCAGGTCTTTGCCACAACCCACCTTCACCTATTACACTCATGGTGCACTTAGCGAACATGTCGTCAACAATGTAATGGTTTACAATGAAAGGGTTTGTGCAGCAATTATTCATTCTAATCACCTCAGGGTTATGGATTTGTAACTGTGTATGCGTGTGTTTAAATACATATTTGCTTGTACTAGCAAGCTATGGAGTTTCTGCCTGTGTGTGTGTGTGTGTGTGTGTACATTAACAGATAGATGAGTGAGTGTGGAATAGCATTCCTGTGGTGAGTGCGGAGCGTTTAGCTTTTGTACTAAGGAAACCTTTGACTGAGAGCAGCTTTGTGAGCAGCAGCTACTAGGAGTTGCAAGCTAGGAAACAAGTCGGTGCAGGCTACGCCACATCAAACACGCATGCACACACACACACCTGTACACAACTCAGACACACAGGCAGACTTTAATGTGATTTGCACGTCAGTTCAAAGAGTGCAACGCACGACGTGGATGCGCAGCACGCATAGCACGCATGTTAAGACTGCCTTCTTCTGCAGACTTCTGCTGAAGTGCAGAGCCTTTCTGTGCTCTCATTGCCAAATGTAACACAGCTACATCCTTCTTCCACACACAGCCAAACATCCTATCAGGAATTCTTTGGCTGGCGTTAAGGAAGGGGGCAAGCTCATGACAGCTCCAATCAGGTCTGCTGTGTGAAACCAATCCAGCCATTTATCACACTGATTGTAGACATGATGTGGCGGCAGGGGAATGAGCTGCCACACACCCCGCCTATGTATCCACTTTCCTGACATTTCCTCCTCTCTCTTCTCCCTTTTTGACACAGCTGCTTTTTTTTCACTTTCTTCTTTCATCTTGTTCATCTGTCAGGCTGTGACCTTTTTTCAGTGTTACACCCCCTAAAACCCTGCCACAACTTTTTCATCTCTTTGTTTCTTCCAGTTTTTTCCCCTCTCATAGCTGTAAACTCACATTTTCCATGAAATAAATGAACAAAAACACTTCGTGAAAGACACATAATGCAAATGAAATACCTTCCATTTCCTCATGTTTATACACTCCAATAAGTGGCAATGATATGTCAATCTTTACCATGAAAAAAGACTCAGAAACAGATTACCTAGATAGATAGATAGATAGATAGATAGATAGATAGATAGATAGATAGATAGATAGA
>JAVQJG010125298.1:0-12017 GCA_036024015.1 Craterocephalus amniculus | reverse complement strand
CCTTCCACCACCTCCAAAACACACCACCAGCACTCACCCACTCTGCCCCAGCCCCACTGCAGAGAGGGGCCACTATGAGAAAATCCCAGAGGGCCTCATTCTTTTCAGGAGATTATATATTTTAGTCCCCCCCCATTCCTCTTCTTCCCAACCATCTATCCATCCAAAATCAGGCAAGCGTGGTTTGTGTGTATGAATGTGTGTGTGTATATACATAGTGGGGGGATGAGATGGGGGAAGTACATGTCAGTGACAGCAGTCATTTCACAGTTTAAACGGCGTTCTCATGCAGAAATATTTAATCGTCCCACAAAAAAACTGGACTGCGATGGAAAAAGGGACGTACTAGGTCAAATGTGTGTTTTGTTCCACTGTATTTATGTTACTTTGAGGAACTACAGTGGCTATAAATCTGCCGTGTATTTCGTAATTTCAAATTAGAGAGCGGGGAACAGTAAGGGATTATAGTTTCGGGTGGGCATGGCTTCAGCTTTGATTCAGTCCACCAATAACCAGAGTTTGTCATTAGTGTTCAGACATGGACCGCCAAGATAAATGCCAACACATGTTTAAATTATCTGGAGAGAAGTGGCATTTTCCTGCTGCCCTCTTCCTTCCCATGAAGACCCCCTGTTGACTCCACCATGCTGACATTTTGAGTTATCAGTTCAGGTTTAATCTGCTGCTTGTTTTACATCCTGTGCAGATGAAATAGTTCAAGAAGATGTTAAAAAGAGGTCAAAATAAAAAATATCTGTTGTAATATTGTACATCGCTGGGGAACAATGGCACTTTAAGCAGGAATAAAATCCGTAATTGTCTCGAAAACCAATGACCTAAAGTCATTTTTTTTGCTGCTTAGTTCAGAAAAATGCAGAGATATTAGAATTATTTTTTTACAAAATTGTTTATCGGTCTGTAAATGAGCTGAACTGTAGGACTATCAGGAATTATATTCAAAAAATCTACCTTTCATTTATATGTTCCCTGCAGTATTTCAAAAATGTAAAGAATAAAATAATTTTGACTGAAAATATTTTCCCTGCTCTAATATAGTTCAGGTTAAAACAAAAACTTGCTGATGATTATCACAATCTTAATACTAAAACCGCAACACTTTGACCTGCAACCAAGAGAACTAAAACAAGGAACTGCGGCTAATGTTTGAGGTATTTCTGCTGCAGAGGTTTTGGAGATTGCCACAGTTAAATATTTCAAAATGAGGAATTGATTTTATATAATGAAACAACAAAAACATGGAAGTTGGATTAAACTTTAAGGGAAATGTAATGTGCAAAGTGCCATGAATGGCAGACCTCACTATCATGAGCTCAATGTAGAAAATACATATTTTTTGTTATTTTTAGAAAAATGTACAACAATACAACACAGGGAGGTTAAAGTTATGCAAATGAGCAAAGCCAACTAGTTTCAATTCAGTTCAATCTGTTTAATGATTTAAACAGCTATGGAAGCATTTCTTAAACTAAAAATAGAATATTCATACATACGTACATACACACACACACACGCACACATATAAATATATATATATATATATATATGTGTATATAATTTATATACAAAACTTTACAATTCCCATCCTTTATATATTCTCACCTTCCAGTTCTTGTACCATCAAAGATCTTGCTGGGATCCGGTTACATGTCTGCAATGCTTGTATACTGTGTTTGCCTGGCATGGACCCAAGCGAGCAGAGCCTGGAGTATTCATTGCTCAACCAGGGTGAAGGTCATAGAGACCAACCCTTCCCTGTTCAGCTCCCCAGCGAGCAAACATATGGTCACAGAGCACCTTGAACATGTTTTGGTGACCAGAACTACTTGGCCTGAGTTGCCACACCAAAGAGAAAGTGGGACTACGGCAGGTTGAGGCGAGAACAAGGATAAGCAGAGAGTGGGAGGCTGCCAACGACTGTGATCACTAATAACTATTCTGCATTTACACACGTTTAAAATTGTGTGAAATGGGATGCTAGGAATAGATGTGGCATATTACAGACTCTTTTGCCTGCCTGCTTTTTCCTCTCCTCTTTCTGTTGATATAAACGGCTGTAATCATAAGGTACAATATCATCGCTTGTCACCCGTTGTTCAAACAGCCAAACCTCATCTAATCGCTTCCACGTTTCCTCAGTGTTAAGCTCATTAGTGGGTGACCTAAAGGCATGTGGAAAAAAAGAAAAGACAAGCAAGAAAGAAAAAAAAAACAAAAAAAAAATCTTTGGATAATGGATGCTTGCTGTTTTGAGACAGTAAAAATAAACAGGTCTGCGGCTTTGATAATGAATATGCTGCAAACATTGGGCTAGAGTGTGAGTTTATCACAAACGTCCAGCTAATAACTCATTTTGTGTGTATGTGCGTGCACTCTCATAAACCGTACGTGTATGAGCATGCCTGCGTGCCTATATGTCATTGCATGTGTGTGTTTATCTTCAGGCTGAGTGTAAAGTTGGGAGGGGTATGGGAGGGGAAGAGGGGCGAGCACTGAAGATGATGACTCGCCGTTAGACTTTGTGAATGGGGATGTGAGAGTGTCTCTGGTGTCTGAACGTCCGGCCCAGGTGGCGACTGGAAGGCCGGCTTCATTAGGCCTAAAGAGGAAACAAAAGAAGATGCATCGTAAAAAAGTGCCATCCCTCATCTGCGAGGCCACCGCCTGACACATTAGGAATCTGTATGCTCAATTAACCACTGGCAGGCTCATTTTTCCTCTCTCCCTCTCTCTCTGCCCCTCTTGATCAAACAGAGCGCGCTAAAGCAATCACACCCAACCGAGGCTAGACTTAATATGTTTATGAAGTATGGACGTAACTTTGGTTGTGTGTGATTTGGGCATCGGATGACATTTTTGTGTGAAAGGGGAAGGAAACAAAGAAAGGTTTACTGATTGCCCTGAAAAATGAAAAGATACTTTCCCAATGAATCCCACAATGGCTTCCATCTTTTGTTACAGGAGGAAGATGGAAGATGGACAGCCCTAAGCAGGACAAGAACATGCATGCCAACAGCACACCTTCTCCAAGTCCTTTTTGTATGTGAGCTCATGTTGTATTTCACTTACTTGTGGTTTGGAATCTGTTTATGTCCGCTTTGCAGACCTCAAAAGAGTAACATTCCTAGAAGTTTCATCATTTCAAGATTACATGTGGCTTAAATATTGCATCATGTAGTTCCTTTCTTACTTGCATGTGATGCCTACTGATACACAGTCAGACAGTTTTGCACTTCTTAAAAAAAAACTGTTGCACAAGAACAAAATTAGCAATACTTTTTTTATATATTAAGTTTTGTTATTAAAACTGAATGACAAGAACAAGAGTTAGAGACTGTTTTATTCCTCATTCCTTCTTCCTTATAGAGCACATGAGAAACCTATATTACTCACACTGCAAGTGCACCACCAACTGCCTGTGCAGATATTTCCTTTTTCTGGAGGTGCAGTAGACAACAGAGGTCTTTCTTTAATGCCCCAGATTTTTTACTTAGCTGGTGCTTCTGGTTATTATAATGCTTGATGAAGCACAAAGAAGCTGAAATGGACCAGCTGGTACAGGAATCTACCTGCCAACATCAAACACACACCTTACCAACATTTGCTTTGTTGAACTTGGTGGCAAACTGGGGATGTTCATATCTTACCATGATCCCACTATTAAAAAATGATAAATGGCACCTGGTCGAGGCGGTGTTTCAGTGTGTGTGTGCGGGTGTCACTGTGATACGCATCAGTCTTTGATTAACGAGCTGAGCTGAGCTGACCACACTTTAAAATTCAGAGAGGTCACGGCTTAGGAGGCTATCATACGATACTTCCCTCCACTTCACAAGTCAACCTTTTTTAAAAAAAGTCATCCAGCACATCCTTTTTTTCCCTTTGCCCCCCCCTTCTGCATCTCCCCCTCTCTACTTCTCTTTTAAGCTCTATCAGAGATGAAAAATGACGTGCAGCTGGGTGAGCACTTCCTTCCCCTTGCAGGGGTCAACAGTTCACCATGCTGATAGAGACCCTCGCACCTTCTCCCTGCTCCCCTGCACTCACACAGGTCATTTTGCTGCATCATTGGACAGCCATCACTGCTACCTTTGTCCAGGTTGTCTCCTATTACATGAGTCCATCCCTGCATCGGCCACTGATGGATTGATAGCTCCTACTTTTAGCTTAACAAACAATTAGCCTCATTTTGATAAATAAGCTTGGTAACTTTGGTCACACTCATTGGTTTCTCTGGGTTTTATAGCTGAGTGAAAGCCAGCTGTAAACCTGAATTTACCACTTTGTAAAATCTGATATTTGAACATTGCAGAATTTATGTTGCACCACGTAAAACATTCAACATTTAGCCCATGATTTGGAAAACAGCAAGCAGCAATAGATTATATCAATATAAATAGTGTTTTCAAAGCACCCACATAAGGTGCTATCCTGCCATTAGGAGTTATTCGGAGATCAGTGTTTTACCTATAAACATGTTGGGCTGCAGTAGGTTAAGGGAAATAAACCCACCAAGCCTACAAAGAGTGGCACACCACATCTAACATTCAAGTCACTATGCTCGCCAAACACTTAGGTCAAGTGCTTTTTGTGCCACATTGTAAGGCACTCCTGCCCCTTTAACATCATGTTTCAAGTTGCCTGTTAGTATTCATAAGCTGTTAGGTAGAAACATAATAAAGTCTTCAGTTTATAGTTTGAGAAGACACAAAACGAGGGAGGCCAGTTTGCTGTATATATGCACATTTATTCTACTTTTGCTTTGAATCTTGTGTTTAGAGTTGGGGTTAATACTACATGAGAGTGTATGGTTAGGTTTAGAAACCAAACGCTGAAAATACACCATGACACAGCTAACCATGTACCTTTAAATAACTAGCTTTCCCTCCAATTTCTGATTTATTTAATATATTAATAATATACCTTTGTGAGCATATTTCATATTAGGGATAGTGAAGGACTAGATTACCTGGGGATGTTCTCAAAGTCATCCATCCTTTGTTTACACCTGGTTATTCCAATGCAGGGGTAGCAGGGGGGGGCTGTAGTCTATCCCAACATCTATAGTAAAGTTGCAGGTACAGTACGGAGAGGCCGCCAGTCCACCTCAGGGTCAACACAGAGAGACATCACTTTTTTAATTTCCTGGATGTTTTAAGGTAATTTATCTATTCAAATAGGGTGACAAACCAATTGTGGTTAAGATATAATTAAATTATATATATTGCATCACAATCACTTAAATGAATGCAATTTTGAAGTGTCACATACTGTTAAATCCTCCCAAAACCACTGGAGATCATACAATATGACATGCTCAATATAAGAACAAACACCCCATGGGTCCATGATTGGGGGGAAAGTCTCATATCAAACTACAACAAATATGTCAAAATCATGCCAAAAAGGTAGGTGTCTGATAAAATGGGATATAAAGAACAAGCCGCAGACTGTGTTTCTGTGTGAATATGTAAATTAGGGATGAAAACAGGCTACACTGGTAAGTTTGTGTTCGAAAAACAACCTCGGGCTCTCAGAAGTTTATCCCTCTGAAAAATAATCAAACAAAAAAATATTACAAGATGAAAATAATTAAAACTGTGGCCTCCCAGTTTGAACGGATTGACAGCCGAGGCCAGCCTGGTCACATTTTGAGTGCGCTCATAAAGAGGTGCTAATCATAATGCTGAGCTAGCCTTGCTGAATAGCTAATTGCCTCCATTATGAAGATGTACGGGTCTGATCAGAGGCACCTCAGAGTGTTTGTGTGTACTTATGTGTGCGTAGTGACCTGCGCCGATTAGGAGGATTAGCCGTCCATCCTGAGGAAGGAGGCAACTCGGGGTACGAGGAGAGAGAGGAGGAGGGGAGGGAAGAGGTGAAGGTGGGAGGAGGGTGTCCCTCTCCTGGAGACGAGCCCTGACCTTCTCATTTCATCCTCATTAGTATCTCATGTCAACAGAGCAGCCACTCCTTAATCATCTGCTATCATCCCAGACCTGCACACACAAACACACACACACACAGAAATAAAGACTGAAATAAACACAAACTTGCTCATGAGGCTGCTTTTACAGACAGGATCTGTCACGCGTGTGTGTGCGTGTGTGTGTGTGTGTGTGTGTGTGTGTGTGTGTGTGTGTGTGTCCACATGTATAACTGGTTTTTGTACTGATTCCGCTTTCTTGCTTCAAAGTTCAAAATTTTCAAATACCTAAAAACTTTTCATTAAAATGATTTTAATCACCATTTGATTTTTTTTGTTCATGTCAACCAAAACATATGTATGTGTTGTTCTAGCCTAATATTATGGGATGTGGTGGCAGCCTGACAGCATGGCGTGGGGTTGGCTCGTCTGTCTGTGTCGGCCCCGATGCCACGGAGGCCCCAGCAGGGTCGAGGGGGAGCAAGAGCTCGGGGTGCCAGCACAAATGAGCTCCATTCATTTCACCACTTCAGCATATGGTGGCCCATTGTCCTCGGCCACAGAGGCAGAAGTGATGCAATTTGTTGGCATGTCCTGTCATTTTCACAAACTGTCCAACCCACTGAGGCCCTGGCCGGCAGAAGACAAGCAAGGGCAGCCTGTTGTTTCGCTCCACAAACACATAGCATGTGCATTGTTTGTGTGTTTCTGTATTGATGGTAATCCAAAGCTGGTGGCAACACCCGAAAACATGATGAAGACATATGTAGTCCAAGTATTTTGATGAAGTAGCAGCGGAAGAAAGTCTGAAACAACAGGATCAGCTGGGGTAAATCTTACTGAAGATTAGGAGATACATGGATGTGTGTCAATCCCTATTTTTTTGCATCCTTGAACAATAGTTTATCCTCATTTACAGAACAGGATTTAATCTGATCTGAGCTTTACGCATGATACCATCCTTATTTACAGACATACTGTAGGCCGCTCACTGACACAAACAAAGAAATGATTACTGAAACTTCAGATTTCTATGTGAGAGTGAACTGGGCAGCTCACCCCTGGCCTGTTCCTGGTTTCACTATGCCAAGCGTGAAGCTGGTGTCTGACAGGGGAGGGAAGGAGTATTGTTTAACTTCCTGAAAACTTTTGACATGAGGGCACAATATCAGCAATGCAGCTGCAGTAAAAAAGAAAGAAGTGTCTAGACGTGACTACATTTAGGTCAGACAGAGGAAAGCATATGATCACACAGTCATGCACAAAATGATGCTTGTGTATTGTGTTGACAAGCATTTCGATGGCTGAGGTCAAATGTCACTGAACCCACTTCGCATAACATTTGTAAGTGTTTGTGCTGGCTTTTTGGTGTGATATCCCACCATATCTGCTGTCGGTTGAAGGTTTTTTTCCATTATATCTGCACCGCAGCAAACAACTTGAACGTGCTTTCAGCTTCTGACTCGGGCGCAGGCTTTCCACTGAGCTCGCAAGAAGAGACCAACAGAGGGGAGCACCTTCAAAGAGAAGTGGACTTCGCTCCAGCTTCTCTGAAGATTGATGATGTTGGTCCATGTTTCAGTGGGTGTAAGAGACAAGTGGCCCTCTGAGACTCATTACACCTCAGCAGGATTCACAGAATGGAGCGATAGTGCCCATGATTACCAGCTTTATCATTTTTACTGAACTGGACGGGAGAAATGTAGCACAAACAAGTCATGTGGTGTCATTCCCTGTACTGTAAGAAACCTTAAGGACTGGAGGTTCTGGGCTGAGGTGACGTCATGCATTTTTTATTTGTCTGGCACAAGAAATGCATAAACAGTCAGATAATCCATCTTTGTCTCCCATGCAAACATTTTACCAGGCTAGCTGTGGCAAAGCTGACTCTCCAGTCATACAACCCTGACCTCAATCCTGGTCACACTTCTCTCCAGCATCCCAGATCCCTCTCCAGCCCTACCCTTAACCCCATCTGTACCCCTCCATCCCCCGCCTGTCTTCCAAACCTGTCAGGGACTGGCTTCCCATGTCCATCACTGGGTGATGGATGAGGTGGAAGGTCATCACCCCACTCTGCAGAGTTCACTGATCCCATCAGCCATGCAGACACCTACAAATCATAGAGGGGGACGTTACTAAAATCATACATTTAGGAAGAGCAAACTGGAACAAGGATTGTCTGTGAAATTTGCTTTTGGAACATGCGTCGCTGCTAATGCATCTCATTTTTTAACTCACCTGACATTAATTTATGATGTCTGACATCCTGTGTTATAAGTTGAAGAGCAAGATATATGATGATATTTTCATTAAACAAGCTCCATATATGAAATAGTGTTGTTTGGAGCGCAGGACAAAATGTTCAGATTTCCATCCTTCCTCCAATAACAAGTATAATTCTCATTAAATAGATATCTCGAAATCACTGAAAAGAAAAAAAAGTAATTTCCAATAAAATGGAACAGAATTTGATTGCACCCCAGTTTGAACTAGTGAAGAGTTTCACCCCTGACTGACCTTAAATTGCTTGCTGATGCCTGTGGCACAGTAGGAAGAACTGTTGTCCTATTGACTCATTTCACATATCTCCTGGTAAACAAAGCTACAGGATATGATGGGGGATTCAGTTGCTGGGGAAACCAGAGGAGGCAATCTGAAATCCTGAATAAGTCTGTCCTTACTTTTCCTGCAACAGAGAACACGGCAGCCAGAGGAGGCAGGATTTCAGTCTGAGTCAGATTGATACACTAGAAATACACAAGAAAAATAAACAATACGCAATAGTGTCAAGCCTCAGCACTGACAGGGGCATAGATCAATGTTATTTCCCACTTTTGCAAAAATACCTAATTCCCCTTATTAAATCAAGCGTCTCCTTGCTCAGGCCCCACCAGCTGATTTATGACACCCGCTGCCTTTATGAGTACCTGCTTCATTTTCTTGTCGCTCCTCTGACACCTAAAGTGATAGGAATTTTATGCTTTTGATAACAATATGAGTTTCACTTTGGCTCAGAATTCATGGCCCTGTCAGCAGCCAATAAATAACAACAGCGTGGTGAAAACATTCACAAGATTCCAGACATGAACATCCACCCGATGGGATTTACCTTGAGATGCAGGCACAGAGGACAAGGCTATGAACGGCGGGGGTAAAAGAGTGACGGAGCACAGGAGGGGACAGCGAGAAGGTGGAATCAAAGTAAAAGGTCGTGTTAACCAGAGCGCGAGTCCTAAATGTTTTCTGGGATTGTGTCGTCACGATTCATAATTGGAGTGCTGTCATAGCAGGGTTGTGATAATGTCACAAGAACATAAATACCACGGTGTGACACACTCTTCTACAGCTGTCATAAGTGTATACAGCAAGGGACCTTAAACATTTTCCCCACATGCACAGAGGTTGTGTATATCAACTTCATCCCACAGCCCAAGCTTTGTAAAGGTCTTCGTTATGTATTTTTGCTTCTAACATTTTTGTTTTAATAATACTTTTGGACATTCCTAAAGATGCATACATACAGCATACAGCAAATCTGTTGTAACTCTCCCATTCAAATCCTGATTCACTGGACAGCTTGGTGAATGACTGGTCTGAATGAAACTCAGGATATGATGACGATGCAATCGGGGTCTCCGGAGGTTAATAACACATTCATGGTGAAAATGACAAATACATGCACCGCATTTTGTTTACTGTAAATGAGGGATATGTGCCAGCCAGGAAAAATATATTTCTGTGATACTTTATAGCTAGCCTATTTCTTTTTGTGTAAAACAGTAAAGAAACAGCAATTGAGTCCAAAAACGAAATTTGGCAGTAAAGTAACTTCAATGCAATGGCAGTAAAGTTACTTGAAGTCATTAGTGGTCAGGAGCGGATGCAACCTCTAGCACCATCCTTCAGTCCTTACAAACTCAAAAAATACCAAAGTCCTGGCTTATCAAGTGTGAAACAACAATTAAAACATGATATCATACAGTTTACATCAAATGTTGTCACACTGAAAGTGCAGTTATCTTCATGTAGTTTGAAGAAACAGCTGAAATTGTACCTGGACACGAAAAAACAGATTAAATTCACATGAATGTAACAGGTTCTGCCATGGGACTGCCTCAGCTATAAGCTACAATCTTTATTTATACTCATCGTTTTTCACCAGCTGTCCTCTCAAGAACAATAGTTAAGTAGTTAAGTCACCTATTACACTACACCCTCAAGCAACCATAGCCACCATGACTGCAGAAAAAGAAGAGAAAACATTTATAAACAGAGTAAAAAATATCTTTATTATCTTCCCATTAGAAACTTACTAAAACATTGTCATGAATAGACTAGCATATCCATTTCTGTCACCAGATCGTCATGAATGCTACACAATAAAACTCACTACATTCTCAAACAATTAAGCTCAAATTTTGTCCTCCATTTTCAGCGATGCCCAGCTGCATTCGCTCTAATCCTCCTCCAGAATCGTATTTCTATAGCGGACACAAAGAGTGAGAAAGTAATGCACCCAATATTCTCATATGCATATGAAATATTATCTCCTGAATATAACTTGCAGGGATTAGATAGATTTATATTGACAGTTCACACATTCCATTGACAAATTGGACCCTTTCTGCATTGTTGCCACAAACCTGCTGGTCACCTAGGCGATGGCATTAAACAAAGTGAAAATGGCTTTTTATGTGAGATAAAGTCAGGCAAAGATGACGCACTGTACCCACTGAATTTATCTAAGGAATTGAAAGTAAAATGTCAAGCATTTCAAAGCAAGCAGCTGTAAAGCATGGTTATGGAGACTATAACGAATGATTACCCAGACCGAAAGGTCCCTTTGTTCCAGCCTCGTCTGGGCCTCACTAAGAGAATATTATGGCTCTTTGTGAAAAGAAAGAGGGAGAGTGAGATGTTTTTTGTTTATCACTACTAGAGTCCTGTGTGTGTTTGGTACAGGGGGCTCAAAAGGGTGCAAAGAAAAGAAGAAAAAGGCAGGGTTACCGCAAGTATTCGGCGCTATGAACTGGCACAGGGTCTTGGCATGGACACAATGCATGGTAGGATGGCAGTGTCCAACAGGGACAGAAGCTGCTTGGGGCTGTACCAGCATCTCGGCGGGGCCACAGAGGAAGAAGGGAGGGAGACGAGATCAGAAGCAGAGGGGAAAATTGAGACAGATTTTCTTGCAGGTGTTGAGATAATGGACGGACAAATGATGTAATTGTTGGAGCATTTCAGAGAAAATAGAGCGGGGGAGGCTCTCGTATGGCTAAGGGAGGAGGTTCAGAGATCACGGAGAAGCAATATTTGAATGACAAAGACAAACTAGATGACAAAATCTGCAAGATTTACTGTTAAATATCTAAAAACAGAAGATAATTTTTTAAAACGTTGAGCCAAATTTGAGAAAAGTGTTGGAATTCATTACAGAAATGTAAGTTAGTTCCTGAATTTATGACTCCAAACAGTCCATTCTAGACACATGTGGGTTGGGAAATTGGGTCGCCATGATGGTGTTAACTTTCTTGTTTTGTATGATTCCTATACGTAGAAAAATTCTATATTTCAATTGATATTTTTTTTAAAAACTGAATTGACTGAATTGCAAGACTTTCAATTCCTTTCCTTTGTGTCTGTGATTTTTTTCAGTTTTTTGTTTTCATGTAGCAGTTTTTACTTTTATTTTAAGCTGCTGTTTGGTTCAGTCAAGTAAAATGTCCAGGATTACTTGGTCATGTTAAGAAGATATGGTGATGGCCATGAGTGTATCTATAATACTGAGGATTTGAACTTTCACTCTCCTCTCGATGAAGTGCATTTCAAATCTTGAAAGGTTTAGTGTCATTGCCAGTACACGCAGAATTTATCTCAGCAAAACAAAGTAAAGCTGCCACATAATCAGTGGGATACACTTTATATTCCTCCATCATGTAAAAAGTTGTTTTTGTAACACTTGTGAGACACTAGAGCTCACAACAAAGAATAAGGAGTAATTTCAACTGTAGGTTCGACTCTCGGGAAGCAGCAGAGGAATTTAAATAACACACCGTACCAGTATGATGCT
>JAVQJG010125290.1:0-17099 GCA_036024015.1 Craterocephalus amniculus | reverse complement strand
CTTTCAAGACTTGTTATGCTGTGTCTTCATGGCAACAAGACTTGTTTACCACTGGGACCAACTGATAAAACTCTCCAAACTCAAGATTATCAGTGAAATAACACTTAGAATCCCAAAGGAGTTTAAAAGAAAGAGAAGAGGATACAGACCAGGAGTGCAGCTGAGAGAAAAACAGTGAAGACTTAAACCATTCTTCCAACTGTTATGACGAGGAACGTGAGATCACTAGCTAACAAAATGGACAAGCTCCAGGTGCTAACCAGGTCTCTGAGAAAAAACAGAGTGCAGCATTATGTGCTTCAACTGTTCACCAGCGTTGGTGTCATCCTGGACATGTCACTGTTAAAGAGAAAATCTGCATAAGAGACATGGAAGTGCTAGCTTCTTACATCGGATCTGAAGCCTCTCACTGAAGATAATTCCTTCCAGCAGCCTGAAGAACAAGAACACTACAATACTGAATTTCCCTCTGAGATTAATAGAGTATTTTTCATTCATTCATTTCATTCATCCACTTTCCTGGTCTTAGTGAGGACTCGAGCAGCAGCGTTTTGGACTAACTGCAGCTGTCTGATGGACTTTTTAGGGAGACCTGTAAGGACAGCGTTACAGTAGTCCAGTCTATTCAAAATGAATGCATTGACCAGTTTTTCTAAATCATGTGGAGACATTAGCCCTTTAATCCTCGATATGTTCTTTAAGTGATAATATGCTGACTTCACAACTGTCTTAATGTGACTACTGAAGTTCAGGTCTGAGTCCATGACTACACCCAGGTTTCTGGCTCTGGTGGTGGTTTCTAACTTAGCCGTCTGAAGCTGAGTGCAGACTTTTAATCTTTCTTCTTTGGCTCCAAAGACTATGATTTCAGTTGCATGGAACGATTATAAATGTCTCATGCTCATCGTAGAAATCAACTTAATTCTCCATGTAATTTTTGTATCAAATAATCTTATAGCCATAGCTCGATGTGCTCTTTAAAGGACCCATAGGGATTTTTAAATTTGATATTTGCTGTAAATCACCTTTGCAAGTGCATGGGTTAGGCAAAGCAGCTGGTGGTTAATTGATATCTCAGAGAGGAAAAGCTTTATAAGCTGTGGCTTTTCAGCCATTTCTATTGGTTTCTAAGTAAATTAGAGTGAGACAAAAACACTAGATACAAGCTTTGTTATTGAATTACATCTGGCATCCTCCCCTAGGAGCATAATTCACAGTGTACTAAAAGGCTTGAGTGAGGTACAGCATCAACAAATTAGTTTGTTTTGTACTTATCTTGTAACGGAACCGCTAGAAGGGAAACAGGGCTTAGAGGCTGTTTGGTAAAGTAGTGTATTACAAAGATTACACCCAGCTTTAATGTGCTTAACTTATGTTTCCCTTTTTTCCCCTGTCTAATCCAGTCATGAAAACCATGAAATGTAACTTTCACAGCTTGTACAGACAGTCTTATCTTTGACCCAAGGGCAAAGGCCAGAGTGGATATTTTATGAAATAAGATGAGGAGAAACAGAAAGTGCTCACAGAAAATCATGTGCAGTGAAGCAGCAGAAATCGGCTCTCATTTCTGGTCAATGATGTTTTCCTGTCCTTTGCTGATGTGTCTTATGGGAAAACTTTAGGGAATGGTTTAATTTGCTCATCGTCTGTGTCGCAGTCTGGCTCAAAGTGAAATTGTGCAGTCTGACAAAGAGCCAAAGTTTCATAGAAGTCATCTCACACTGTGTGGTATAAAAATTTCCACTGTGACTCTAAAAAGGGCATTGAGAGGAAAAGAAACCACATGCTTGCCATCTTTGTATAAAGAGGGGGAGAAAATGCAGACTTTATCTAAATAGAAATGTTGTACCATTGCAAAGCTCAAAAAGTTGGGTTTGCACTGCAGCTGAAGTGCTTCGGATTGGGCCTGGCTTTCTGCTCTGTCTTACTTCTGATTTTTATATAAACAAAGTCTGGTGTTGTTCCTCACATCGACCTTCTCTCACAAAATTACCCCGTTTAACCCATAATGTTTGCTGTATATTTACATTATGAATACAGTTTTATCCTATGAACAAAAATGTTAAGTTTTTAGTCCTGGGTTTTTTATTTTAAAGATGCATATGCATCTGGCTGTTTTATTTCAGACACATACAAACAGAACTTGTAACTTATAGACCACAAGATCCCATTAGAATACACTCAATCCTCCTGGAAGTCTCATCTGTCTTCATGCTTGTCTTACTGATATGACCTTAAAACAAGAGTGGAAAAAAACTATCAGAGGTGTTTTACCGAACCTTCATGTGAAGATTGGCACCAACTTCAAAACTGCTTTCCCTTTGTTTTGATTCAGAAACAGCAGATTGATAATGGGGACATGCTCCCTCAGCGCTCATTGATCTTCCTTACATGCGAGGCTCGTGTTGTTACACAGTGTTATCATCAAGCAGGCAGCGTTTCCAAAAGCAGCCAGGGGTAGGAACGGTCTCAGTGGAAACATTTATCCTCTCAGTGGTGGTGGACTTGTGAGCGAGCTGGGCCGTCGCCTCCTGGAAGGTGATTTCACTAACTGAATTTCCTCCTTGAGGTTTCCTGTGGTGAAAGCAATTGTGATGTTGCCATGAGCAGACAACACTCGGTTTCTAAGGAAACAGAGTGCACAGGCCTCATTTGCAACACCACAGGCAAATGGGGTAGTTACACAGCGTCTGCAGACTTTTTTTTTTTTTTTTTCTGAAAGTGCTGTAAAACAGCAGAGTTGGTGTGGTATCCACTACCCTTTCCCTCACTCACCACAGTAACCCCATTGCTCTGCCTGAATGTGTTAGCGAGTACCTCTGCTTGTGCACGTCTGAGGAAATGGAGCATGTTTTTTTTTCTCTTTGCTTTTTTTTCATATTTGACATTTTTGCACGCGGCAGAGGAAATTAGGTTTTGCCTGCTATCTGCCATCTTTTCATATTAGAAAATCACTGAACCTGCAAGAAGGAAGAGGAGAAAAAAAAAAAGGAAACTGTCAAGCTCCAGTGCCTTGCGGAAGCGTTTGTGTGTTGATTCATTTCTGTTGGTCTGACTGTTAACCGCAAACACGTTTCAGCTTCTGAGAAATATCAGAATGTTCCCACCCTGACATGAAGGCTGCTTTCTTTTGTTTCCTAACTCGATTATCTTACCAAAAACCCCCCGTTTATGCTACATTATAGGTAGTGAGCCCCACCTCACATATCTGTGAGTCATTTCCGTTATGCGAAGAATAAACTATGATGTGAATGAAGCTGTGTTTATATGACTGTGTTGACTCCCTTCCTATGTGGGTGGTCAGGGCAGGAAACAGGCCATGAATTTACTCTCGGCACCAGCAGAGAGACACAAAGCCTAGTCACAGTTTCCGTGCTTCATTAAGTGGCCGCTCCCGGCATCTGGTCATCTTGCCGGAGATGCGGATAGCCGTGATGTAAAGGCCGGCCTGAAGCCAGTTGCGAGGCATCTCCAATGCCACAGGAAGGGGAAGCACATCATTTCATTGCATTTTGCCGGTAATTTGATGCCGGCATTGTTTTTCTCCCGCGTAGGAGCGGCTTAGTTTCTGATGTGGTTTATCACTTCACAGATAATAAAACACTTCACAGAGAAATTTGCCTCTCAAATCGAGCTTTGAGTCCTCGTCTCCCTGCAGTCTGTGTCACACGGTTGAACAGAAGCCCTGATGACGGCGCTCTAATTACAATTTTTGATCTTGCTACACATTTTATCTCCAGCAGCCCACAGACAGCGACAAAAGAGCTGCTTTCTGCTGTTGGGATTCTTCCTCGCTGTGCGTTTAGCTGCGTCGGCTGCACTCGCCTTCTGATTTAAACTGGTTGATCTGATCTTCTGCGAAAGCCCAAACACTTTCCTGTTTCCCGCCTCCTGTGAAAGGCCAAAGCCGGGGTGAAATGAAAGCCCATTTTATTCTTCTATAATTTAACTTTGGGGGTTTTAGGTTGTAGGACAGACAGTGCGACATTTCAGACTCCCAGAACAAGACAAAATGTTTAATTAATGATTTCACAGGCATTGTTTCTGCTTTTCAGTGTGTTTCGAACTCTTAAATGTTTGATGCTAGCTTATGTATCCACAAGCTTTCTTTCACTGCGTGGACGCAGGATCGCTGTGGGTGTTCTGCTCTGTTTGGTTCCAGGGTGTCGCACCCTTCTGGTCCTGCGGCTTCTGGATGGGGCCCCAGAGAATCAGGCTTGTTTTGGTGCATCCACATAATGCTCACTCTTCATACCTTTCTAGCTCATCACCTCAGGCTCTTTGTTTATGCTCTTAAGTCGTTTCTGAGCAGGTTTCGCTGTGTTTTGGAGCCGTTTCTCCTGCTGGAGGAGAGTCATAGCTGCAGGTGGTCAAATGTTCCTCGGCTGAATTTTGCATTGAAACCATAATATCCACGCTGGATTTGGTGTTTTTAGGGACAGTTTTTTTCCAGGGAGCATATATCAGAAAGCAAACATTAAAGCTGATGCTTGTCTCTCCTGCAGGAATCCTCTTCTCTACCCTGGTGTTCGGACCTGCCTGCGGCTTCATCCTCGGCTCTGTCTGCACTAAATTCTACGTGGACGCTATCTTCATTGACACCAGTGAGTCCAGTTTTCAGTTGTGTTTTGATTTGTGTATATGGTTTATTGAATCATTCTGCACTGCTCCACAGGTAAGCTGGAAGTCACCCCAGATGACCCGCGGTGGATTGGGGCCTGGTGGGCAGGCTTCCTCCTGTGTGGTGCCTTACTCTTCTGCTCAGCTATCTTGATGTTCGGCTTCCCTCAGTCGCTCCCGTCGAAGGAGAGAGACGAGGTCGCCGACAGCGAGCAGGTTATGCTCCCTCCCTCTCTCAGCCCAGACAGTGAGACTCCGAAGCCCAGCAATGGCGTTGTGCTCAGCCATGAGCCTGCTAACAGCCCCACCTGCTGTCAGCAGCTGAGAGGTGAGCGCAGCACCCTCTGTAGCAATGCAGTGTTTTTATAGAACGGAGCATTCACGTAAAAACATGCTTCTTTCTTTTATTTTTCTATTTAAAATTCTCATATTTGAAGAAACGTAGACAAGATTTTAGTAGTTAGTGCACATAAAAAAACATAATTTTCCCAAACGAGTCATTAAAATGACGTCCCACGTCTCTGTTCTGCATAAAGGCATGAGCTGTTTGGGATGTGCCGGGTTTTTGACTGAAGTGAGTTGTTTGCACCATCAGTTATCCCCAAGGTGACCAAGCACCTGCTGTCCAACCCGGTTTTCACCTGCATCATCCTGGCAGCCTGCATGGAGATCGCCGTCGTGGCCGGCTTTGCGGCCTTCTTAGGGAAATACCTGGAGCAGCAGTTCAACCTCAACACCTCCTCAGCAAACCAGTTGTTAGGTCTGTAATCAGATCAGCCGTCACCCGTGCCCGCTCACATTTGCATTCCTGTGTAACCAACATGCTTCGGCCATCTTTGTGTCTCAGGTATGACAGCCATTCCATGTGCGTGTCTGGGAATCTTCATGGGCGGCCTGCTGGTGAAGAAGCTGAACCTGTCAGCGCTGGGAGCCATCCGCATGGCCATGTTGGTCAACTTGGTCTCCACCGCCTGCTACGTCTCCTTCTTGTTCCTGGGGTGTGACACGGGTCCAGTAGCTGGAGTGACAGTCAAATACGACAATGAGTAAGAAAGAAACATGTTTGTTATTTAGTACTGACTGAGTACAGGTTAGGCCTTCCATCTCCAGCAGAGACTTACAGCAAAACACTTTAACTTTGTGAGGTTTGGAAATGCGGCTACTCAGGATTTGGTCTGATCAGTGAGCTGTAGGTGAGTTTATGCTGCTCTCATGATGCCATTAGGGCTGGGTTTTAAAAAAATCAATTAATCGATTTAAATCGATTTTAAGAATGAAAAATCCATAATCGATTCATAAAGCACCAAGATCGATTTTTTTTTTTTCTTTTTGTTTTTTTTAATTAAGGAAGCTTAATTTTTATTTGGCCATTGTTTTTTTAAAGTAGTGTTTCTGTTAACACTGTACGCTGTTTAACATCTAATATTGGTTATTTTCACAAATAAATGTTACAGTTATATATGTGACATGCCAGTGCTTCTGGACATTTTTAATAAAACATGAATATCAAATGTATATATAATACACACTGTTGAAAGGTAGTTTCAGCGCTTCATAAACATTGCCATCTGTGAATATCTAATATTCAAGAATTTCAAGAAAAGACTTTTGACTTAAGATCATCTCTGTTCACTGGGACACGGTCGACTTTCTTATTATACAAATGACTTTGTGTCATCTCTTTGAGTCTATAGAAAGATTTTCCCTTCAGAGTGGCCTTGTATTCCTTAAGGCTGCATTTGAAGGGTTTATTAGGTCAGACAGTCCCATAAAAGAACAAAACTGTTACAAAAACAGGACACGCTGAACTGTGGCTTTTAGACAATAAAGCCTTTATTTAACAATGGTTTTAGCTTATTGTTTTTTGTTTCTGCTAATCATAAAATAAATAAGATCAGCTTATTTTGTTCAAATGAAACATTTTATTTAATCACATTTCAAGCTGTTGATTCACAGCTGGTTCACCAAAAAATTAATTGCCGCAGTTTTGTAAATCTAATCATTCACGTGATATGTGAAAGAATATTCATGCCATGCAGCTTCTCATCCATGTCGAACAGGCAGTTATCATATCATTTAATCAGGAAAGTAATCAGTGGGCTCATCCCTGATGAGTGTGACCACTCACTGCAGCTCAAATCACAACAATTTTCATGATAATGATCAGAAACCTGAGCAAAATTTTAAGAAGTAGAAGAACACAAATTCCTCTACTTGATGGCTTGAACTTAACCTTCCCCAGAGCAGTGTAGCCATGCTGTGCTGTTTCTATGGAGATGTTAGAAAAGAAGCAGAGATCAGTTCGAATTGGACCAAAGACGCGTCTTTGGTTCTGTTTAAACCAAGGAAAAGTCACGGTCTCTCGCTGTGTTTCTGTTCAGGACGCTACAGGTGGGAAGCAAACCTGAGGCTCAGTGCAACAGTCAGTGCAACTGCTTCACCTCCTCCATCAGCCCCGTGTGCGGCTCCAACGGCGTCACCTACCTGTCCGCCTGCTTCGCCAGCTGCACCCAGAGAGGAGTCACTCCCAACACAACAAACATCGCTCAGGTCTGAAACCGCGGCATCCTTTCGTGGTGGTGTTCAGTAACAGAATTCCCATCTGTGATTGTGGAGCGGGGAGACTTCTCTACAGTTATTGAATAATGCAAACTCAGCATATCAGCTCAGGAAGCATTTCAGATGATTAAGTGTTACTGAGTGTTTCAAGTTCTCATGTCTCCGTAGATTTATGGCTTCCAGGGTTTTTTTCCATAGTAACTCACAGTTGAATTTGTCATTTTTTAAAGCGTGGATAAACAGTGAGGTTCCGACTCAGAGCACTTTTTCAGATCTTCTTTTCCTGCCCACAGAACTACACTGCATGTGCTTGTATATCGACGGAAAGTGGGCCTGGCTCGGCAGTTCCAGGGAAATGTCCCATTCCGGGCTGCCCGGAGGCTTTCCTCGTCTTCCTGTGTGTGATCTGTGTCTGCAGCCTGGTGGGAGCCATGGCCCAGACTCCCTCTGTCATCGTTCTCATCAGGTATTGGCTTATCTTTATTGGATTAAGTCTGTTCAGTCGCACAGTTAATCTGATAACTCAAACAGGTTTTCTTTTTCTTTTTTTCTCTTAGGACTGTGAGCCCTGAACTGAAGTCATACGCGCTTGGAGTCCTGTTTCTTTTGCTACGGCTCCTTGGTAAGAATTTTTATCAGATAGCACATCGTCCACACACACACACACAGTTCCTGTCTGACTGCAAATGTGTGGAGGTTTACTTGAGCTCGTTGTGTGCGTTAAAAAGGTCATCCAGTGCGTTTTATGTTGTGTACATTTCCTCATGCCTAACACATCAGTCAGATAAGGCTTGTGCCATTAACACTGGTGACACTGTAAATGGAGGAGTGAACAAAGTCACACAATTTAAAAATTCTGAATCAGTTTAACTGGAGGCATGAACACATACTGCTCTGTTTTTTCTAATTTCTGGTTTTAAGAGTTCAGTGTTAAGTGTTCATTTTCTGTTCCCGTTTTCCAGGATTTATCCCCCCTCCTCTAATCTTCGGGGCTGGGATCGACTCTACCTGCCTTTTCTGGAGCTCAAATTGCGGCGAAAGGGGCGCCTGCCTGCTGTACGACAACATCGCCTACAGGCACCTCTACATTAGCCTCGCCATCATTCTCAAAGGCTTGGCCTTCCTCCTCTACACCACCACGTGGTACTGCTTGCGCAGGAACTACAAGAAATACATCAAAAGTCACGAGGGCTACATGACGCCGACCGAGTTCTACCCCTCTCTCAGCGACGGCCCCAAACTCGTACACAGGACAAAGTTTATATATAACCTAGAGGACCATGAGTTTTGTGAAAACATGGAGTCCGTTTTATGAGGACAGTGAAGATGGATATTTCCGTTCCCTCGGAGGACTATTTTATTTTCCTGAAAGGACTAAAGGGCCGTTCAGGTCAAAGGAGCGGCGCTCCGTGCTCCATATGCTTTTCCAAAGGGTCCATTGTAGTCGTTTATCAGCGAGATGTTGTCCGGTGTTGCCAGTGAATTCCTGTGTTGACTCGTTGGTAGAGGGAAACGTCAGCCGTCTCTGGCTCACTCCTAGTCATTCAGTAGTGAGTTGACATGATGATGTAACAGCTATAGTTGCCATATTGTTTAGGTCTGCCATGACTCTGTGTGAACAACGGCCGGACCCTCTCAGTCAGCACTGCGTGTTCTGTCTGTCACTCGCATTATACTGAAACTTTTAAGATATGAAACAAACATGTTTGGGTGGTTCTTCCGTTGTTTAAAAGTTGCCAAGTGTTTACAACCTAATAGTTGATCAGTCTCTGCATTTTACTTCAATGCAGGAAGGTTTTCTTATAAAAGTGAGACCAGAAGCACCCGGACCGGGTTATTATAGTGGCCTATTAGATGTTTCACTTTCTTGTTCTCCTGCTGGATCGTAGACACTGTTTTTGATACTTGCTTAGACTAGACTGTCAGGTCTTGTCTCATAGGTACAAAGGTGCAATGCATACCAGAATTGACCGTGTTTATGACTAGACGTGTGTCAGGTTGCGGGTTTATGTTTCACTGTAGCAGTTTTGTTTCTTTTCCACGTTTGTTTTTACATGTGCAGAGTGTACTCAGCCTAATATGTCTTAATAAGGGATTAATTCAATAGTCAATTTCAATAATCTTTTCTTCTGGCTTCTGCACAGAGTGGGAGCAAAGAAAAAAATCAAAAGTAATCCTTTAAATGTGTCAATGTTGACGTTAATGAGAATAGAAGTAATATGTTTGGTTCACTAGGCCCAGGATTTTTGGTTGACTTGACTGTGCTTGAAAGGACATTAAAAATTATCTTTAATGTAAATGTCTGGGATTTATGTGTATGTCTGATGTCACCGAAGATTTTGGAAAATATAAAAGTGGTATGTTGCATTTTTGTGAGCAAAATGAAAAGAAACACAATCCGTGTCTTCAACATAGGCCTGTCCTGTAATATTTGACGTGAAGGTTAAAGAAGCAAACCAGGAGGCTGTTTGTGCATAGCCAACAGTACTGGATGTATCCCTGTAGCTGAAGATGACTCTGCACACCTCGCGCTACTCTTCTGATTTCTCTGCAGTTACAGTTTTGACATTGTCCCTTTTCTTACACTTTTTGTATGGCAACATATCATTTATTTTACTCTGGAAATAAATTATTTTTCAGAAAAAAATCTGTCCAGTTTGTGTTTATTGCATTAGAAGAGTCACTCTGTCCACTGTTCGCTCCTTTATAAACAACCTATGCATAAGATCGGATAATATTGAATGATCAAATACTGTGCAGGAAAGCAAATGAGCGCATGTACTTGTACTGCAAACTGTCACAGAGCCAAAAGAAACCTGCATTTAATGATCAATATATGGTGGTAGAGCTTAAAAAGAATCCACTGTCAACAGCAGATTCCTATCATAAGTATATAAAACATTTTCTTAATCAGAATCTTTTATGTACATTTGGGCAAACAACTAAGGGAAAGAGGCACACTAAAAGAAAAGAAACGGCATAATGAATAATTTTTAAAGGACAATGATGTATATGTGTGGGAAGACAGTAATAATTAACTAAAAATAATCCCAGCCAGCGGACTGCACCCTTTGGAGGAATCTCCCACAAGCCCAGGCCAGCAGGACACTGAATCAGTCTAATTGGCCGCCATTTGGGAAATTTATTACATGCACTGGAATGTTTGCAACAAAGGACCCCAAATCTTCTGAATCTTCCCCGTGGAGTGTGGGAGTGAATTTCTCATTTTTGTTAAGCTTTGAATGAGGCCAAGATGTCCATTAGGCATAGTGAATGAGAAGAAGGAAGCACATCTGGCCAGAAGGTCAGGATAGAGTATCAGTTATGTCCTGGGGTCAACTTCCTGTTCTGTCCAAGAGGCCAAACAGAGGTTCTGGATTTAACCTTAAAATTCTGAGGGACAGAGAGAGAGAGAAGGAGGGAAACATGTGAACCAATGAGCCTTTGGTACTTCTGTATTTGTCACAATAGGGACCTCAGAATGTAAAAAAAAGATTTTATTTTTGACATTTGGGCCCGATGGACTACTGTGAACTAGATAAGGCAGTGACGGGTGCACAGACAGGATGAGAAGTACTGCTATTGGTGCACACTTCCAGTCCTTTTCTCACCTATAGATAAGTTGAGATATGTGATGGGTTCAAGGGAAGGATGGTATTTAAAACTGTCATGCCTGCTACTGAAAACAAACTGAAGGACTGACAGTGTAAGTAGTGCCTGACTAAGTATATAAACATTTAATCAGTGCTCCTCAAACTGAGCCTCTCACATGCACCATTTAAACTTCTCAATTGCCCGTTAATGTTCACGACTCAGCCCACACGCTAAGTATTGTGTGAACTGCACAGCTGATGATTTGTACGGGTGTGAGAAATTAATAGTGCACATTAGTTCTGAGAGTTCCCATAATTTGATTAACACAGGAAATTCAGAACTTCTCGTTTAGCTGGTGGACTTAGGACTCATGTTACTAAGAAGCCCATGTGAAGTGGAGAATATTATTTAAAGCAAGATATATAGAAAGTAAATACGTGTGTTTTTGAGGAGTTCAGCTACAGAGCTGACGTCTTATTGAATTTGAAAAAAGCTGCATAATTTTGAGTAGGTCACGATGGTTATCCGTGCTAGATGTCAGACCACAGTGACAAAAGATGGATTAAACTATTCAGTTTTATGGTAATTCAGTAAGTAAAGGGGGGGGGGGCTGCAGGGACCATGTTAAAGAATGTAAAGAATAAAAATGTGTATTTGCAAAGTTTGTTTGAATTAAACTTGACAACAACCAATAACTGAGACAGACATGAGATGGAAGAATAGACTAGTGCACTCTCAACCCACGCTTTTCCATGAAGCCAGACTTTCATATAATCTTTTAAAGTAATCTTGAACAATAGTTCTCAGAGCTTACTAAAGGTCTTTCGGCTTTTATTTGAGGGTTGGCACATTTTTCACTCATTTCCAGTCCTTGTAGCTGAATTCTTTCAGAGGAATGTGTATTTTTGTTTCTGGGTTGAAGCCACTTAACACTGAAGTACAAATCATCCAAGCATGCTTGCTCATCCCCAACCAAAGGGTTGAACTACTGCTGTGTCTACACATAACAAATGACTTAGCTAAGAACCCATTTGGAATAGCATCGTTGGGGACATTGTTGATGTTGTCGAGACACAGTTTCTTACAATTTGTTGAAACTTTTCTGATTGCACAGTTTGACGCGAATGAAAATGTGTAAGCAGCAAAAACCTTTCAGCTGAAATCATGGTTTATCTCAGCATGGTGTGCAGTTTATCCTTAAAAGATTTTAGCATCTGAGAGGTTCTTCTTATGAAATAGGAATAAATTTAACAAAAGTTGCACAGGATTTTTTTTAAAAATGCATCTGATCCTTCACTTGATCCTAGAACTGGATTGAAAATCAGTGACAGGGGGTCTTATGGAGTGATGAATCCTCCCCAGAGCGAGACCTCAACATCACTGAAGCGAAGCGGGATCATTTTAACTCAAGAGCACTTAGAGAGCGCAGACCTCTGCCAAGCCATTGTCATGATTGTGGGTATTATTTCTGAGTTAGAAGCTCAATGGCAAAATAATCCCCATCTTCCCATAGTGAAAAATCCTTTAAAACATCCTTGGATCCAGGCAGTGATCCAGATCTACCTTAAAATCAAATCATTGGTTCCTTATCCCATTTTTGCCAAGACTTGTCTTGGCATCTTCATTATGACCCAGCTGTGAAACATCAACCTAATCACAAAGAGACATGTGAGTAACGAGCCTCTGACTTCTTTTCCACCTTTAAAGAGGTGCATGGATTGACAGTGTTGTTAGGAAAACTGTTTCAGAGCAATTATATGAGTCAAAAGAGACGGTCATGCGTGCATGCAGCTCACCAGAGTCTGACCCACACAGAGAGTATCAAAAAATGCTTTGATACTCTGCTTGGGTCAGGGTGCTGGTGCTATGCAGCATTTGTACAGTTTACATGCAGTGAATCTGAACAATGTTCAGGGAGCTTTCAGCTTGCATTTTATAAATAAATAACACGCAAAACTGAGGTAACAGCCGATGCTGCTATTTTTTTTCTCCTAATATAAAAGTCCAACATAATCACAGAACTCTGTAGGTGAAAATAGGTTATTTACATAATATAAATAATAAATACCAAAGAAGTTGTTGGCAACATGTTATGATTATGATTTCTGAGCACTAACTCAAATATGGCTGTCTTTGAAAAGTTAAAAACCGCTTTTCTGTGGTTATTTTCTTTGTAGTTCTCATGTGTTCATAAAGTGTAACATAGCTCAATGCCACTCTTCAAAAAGACAAATATGGGTTTGTGCATGAAAACATCTTTTCCAGTATTGTTCCCCTTTAACGTCTGAGACTGACGCACGTCTACAGTCAAATCCCAAAAAGTGAAATCCACCAGCTTCAGGCTGTAGATTTCTCTTTTAACGGAGAGCTGTCTGTCAATTAGCCTAATGAGTGTTTTAGTGAGACAAACTGTTACACAAGTGGAGCAGAGAAAACAGAGCAGTAAATCCTTACTGGGCTGGTTTATGTCTTTTCTACTTTTTTTGTTTACTGCATGTGTTTCACTGACTGTTAATCAGTTTAAGCAGCTGACATTCTGCTTTTAATGCCTGGAAATTTGCTGCCAAAAAACAAATAGACCAAAAACAGTGTAGATGATGACTGTAAATATAAGATTACAATTTAACATTGTTAAATGCCAAATCTCCCACGTTGACATAAAATGCTCAGAGTTTTAGCGGCGAATTAGTGCCACACTGTACTGGGTTTTATTACTTGGATAAATATTATGAGACTTGTCATTATGCGTACTCTCAAAGCTCCAGCTGCACTCTTCAGTTTATGTAAATTAGACCTTTCCCCACATCTATGAAATACAATTCGCTGGAAAATGAATGCATGAAATTTGAAAAGTGTTGTCACCATAGGTTTGCTCTGACTACTGAATCTTTCACTTACTTTAAACACCAACAAAACAGTCCGTCTCAAAGCGAGGTGAGGCATCACTGAGAAGGATGGGGCTGCTGGTGAAGGCAAACATAGTTAGGCCACAATGTAACTATGCTTTCATGAGTACATTCCTCAATCTCTATTAATCTACCTATGAGTGTGAAGAAAGTACTGACAACAATGAGGTGAAAAGTAAACACAACTTTTCACAGAAAAACAATCATATGAATTAATTTTACAGAAATGTCCTAGATCATCAAACTATGGCGAGAAAGCTAAAACCACACAATATTTCTCCACACACATTTCAGAAAACACATTTGCATTTTAGAAAACATTTGTGACAGAGCATCCCAAACAAGTACAAAACATTTAAAGATATTAAATATTCAGTTGTTTTGTCCTGCCTTTTGCTTTGTTTTCCCATTTGTTGTTTTGTATATCACAGCCACTGATGTATGAATTTCTACAATTCATGAAGAATATCAATGTTAGCTGAGAAACAGTAGTTAAACCTCAAAGTAAAATATCTCTTTTCTTTAACATATCTATGAAAATACCAAGTTTCTGTTACCTTTTACAGCCTAAACACAATCTTTAGGAGTACATTTAGCTGGTGGTGGCAGCACTCACATTAAGATATATGGTCAATTACATTTTCCTTTTCCCCTGACATCAGCACTCTCACCGTTTTACAGTTTTAACAAGCAAAGCTGAACCAGTGAGACATTTAAAGTTTTAAAACAATTATATGAATGGATGGCACAGTCAAAAACTTATATAAATACCATTTTCCAAAGATGAAAGGGATAAAACAGCAGTGCTTTCTTTTCAAACTTCCTCCAAGAAATTAAAGATAACAGTTCTCCCTCTGAAGATTCAGCTTCAAAAGACCTAAAAAAACATGAAGTCTCTTTTAAAGACCTCATATGGTTTACAGCTGCAATACTTCCGCTCTATATTCACTTTTAAATACATATATAAATATCATGCCCCTAAGGGACTTATATTTTCCAACTCTATATTGCAGGATATAAAACCATTCAGAACCTGAAATATTGTGTAAAGAGAAGGGACACAAGCCAGACCTAAGCTGGACACCCAACATAATCATATGAGCAAGGGATTAGTTGGGAAAACATTAGTCAAGCATTACAATGAAAAGCCACATTTGCAAATATAACTTAACTCTGAAAAAAAACAACTAAAAAACACTGTGTTCTGATACGTTGTCAATCTCCTTCTGTTTGACGGTACCTGGGATGACCCATCATGGAAATGTGTACTGAGGTCACACCAGTCAGTCTGGTCTGGACTAGGGATGCAACAATACCACTTATTTCCAAACTGATAGGATACCGATGCTTGAATCTGAGTACTTGGCAATACCGAGTACCAATAACAATACTTACACATATAAAAATGCAACGATTTGAAAGGCAGGTTTTATTTTCATTTCACAACAAATGGTGGTGAAATAAATACAAGATAAAATATAAATAAAAATGACAATATAACTAATATTTTAAGTAAAAGTAAAAATATTGCATGTAATAAATTGTGATCGGTTCGTGGTATCGACAGCCTTTAACGAGTATCAGTACAAGTACTTTACAGTGGTATCGGTTCTGATACCAATACTGGTATCGATGCAAGCCTATAAAAAGTACATAAAAATAGCTCTTTTGATCTTGGTAAAGATAACTTAAACTTCTGTCAAGGCAACTTTATTCAGAAAACTAAATAAAGGTTTTGGGAAGATCTCAGGAGTAAATGACTACAGGCCGGTTGCCAGGACGTCTGTCATCATGAAAACATTTGAGTGACCAGTGCTGAACCACCTAAAGGTTGTCACAGGATCTTAGCTGGACCCTGATCAGGCAAATATCTCAGATGACTTCATCCATGAAATTCTTTGGACCAAACAGTCCAGTCTCACAGTCCCAGCCTCTGCTGGTCACTGGATCAGCACTTTCCTGACAGACAATAAGAAACTGGAAACAAGATGTGCACTTTTTTCTTACTCACTTCACTCATATCTAACAGCTCCTTGTATGCAGCATAACAGTTCAGTGTCTTGTGTGAACACTGTGTTGCCAGTCCAGGTTGGCAGGAGTACAAAGTGCACAAGCCAACATCCGCGCTGGAGAGTGTATGAGTACACATTGCATATAGCATACTGATCTGTGAAGGCAGGTTTGGGAGCAGCAGTTTGTTTCCAGGGCAGATCTTCGTTATTTCAGCAAGACAACATTAAATTACATGCATGTGGTATTCTGAAAACTTCCTCATCAACTTTACTGGTCAACTATGTCCACACACAAGGAATTTGCACTCACATCGATGGACAACTAAAACGTCTGATCTCCTATCATCTCATGGCAATGCAGAAAAATAGCTCTTCACTTGAAGTGGTGTGTTCTGCGTGTCTACTGTGTCATTTTTATGTGATTGAATTAGCTGTTTAGGGTCAGAGTAAAAGTATACTTGCATCTCATCAAGGGATGGGCATAATCAATCAACAATCAATTAATCGATCGCCAAGAATTTCATCAATGAAATCAATTTTTAATCAATAAAACTAATGCATCGTAGACTGCTGAAATTGTATGTTTTCCAGTGTAACCGCTGATTGATTCCCATTGAACTGACAAAAGAGCTGTTCGTCTCATGTGAAAGATCTAACAGAAGAAACACACCTATACTGCCTATAAATCCTTAATTTTAATTTAAAAGATATTAATGATTATTCTCCTGATAATCAATTAAAACAATCGAATGCCCATCATCCTTTCCCAGTACATGGTAGTGGAATACTCAGGAAAACTACAAAAATGCCTATTAATAACACCCTGACTTGTAATGCAATAATATGCCTTTTTATGACAGCAGTATGGATTTTACATGACAGAATCATGCCCGATTTTAAGGCTGAAAGACAAAAATAATGGATACAGAGAGCATCTCTGTAGCTTAGTAATAGCACACAGTTCAGACAGATTCAGTTTTTTATAGCAAATGATCGGTTTGTCCACAGTCTTTGTTGGGGTTGTGAATCCCTTCATATTCTAACTTCTGAAAAACTCAGCCACTATAGATGCTTTCTTGATGCCCGATCATTAGCCTACATAACTTTTCATCTTTTGTTTCAGTGACCATTTGATATTTTCAGAGACATCCATTGATTCATCCTTTTTCTGTACAGCTTAATCCAATCCAGGGAAAACAAACATTCACACAATTCACTTGAAGTTCTTCTGAGATCTTTGTAGCTCCAAATATGAAATATTTTCTGCACAAAACATAAAATATTCTTAGTATTAACTTTTCAAAATAAGAAAAAGCTTACCTAAACTAAGTGATTGCATTGTTTTTTAGAAGCTACATACAGGTCTGTCTCAGAAAATTAGAATATTGTGATAAAGTTCTTTATTTCC
>JAVQJG010125288.1:0-14095 GCA_036024015.1 Craterocephalus amniculus | reverse complement strand
CCCCCCCCCCCCCCCTGACCGCTGCACCAATTACATCTTCATAAACAACAGCAGGTCCAGCTGAGTGGTCGGCTTGTTGTCAAAGAGCTCTCTCTCTCTCTCTTTACTTCTTCCAACAGCGCCTCACCTGGCAGCCCACAGTGAGCCTGGGCAGCAGGCCACACTTCATCCCTTTGCATGTTTACAAACACAAACCACAGGAATCCACCTGATGAGCCAAAAACTGTTAGCGAGAGGAGGGTAGAGGCAAGAGCCGGGTTTGTCTGCCTCCAGCAGCTGATCACAATCACGTTTTGGACTGGAGCTGCTTCCAAAACAAAGCAACGTGTGCTCCTTCTTTTATCACTGTTGTCTTTTTCCCTCCTGCTTTGGTTTGTAGCTTTGTCACTTGTGAGGGAAATGGTCTGAGACCACATTGTAATGAGGGATGCAGGGAGCCGTGGCGGGCTGCGGCCGGCAATCTTTGTCACTCATCCTGATATCTTGTTTCTGTGGAGATCCAAGCCGTTCCATCGATTTAGCGTGACTGAAACGTTGCACAGAGTTGACTCCCTTCGGTGCCGCACTGGCTCTCCCTGCTCCCAATAGACACAGGAGTAAACAAGGGGCCTACCTCACACACACACACATAGGCATTCTGGGCATACCGCAAGACCTCAAGTGGGCTAGCTTGTTCACAGGCAAACCCACGCACACACACAAACACACAACTGCTACTTAACTGCTGTGTACATATTTGAGTCCAGACAGCTAGTGGAGGTCAGCAGAGCTGCCCAGCCTCCTTAAATGATGAGTAAGTAGGAATAAAGTCATCCTGAATGACCTCTAAACTCAACTTTTACGCAAAGTTACAGGTGTGACGCTTTTGCTCTGTTTTTGTGTCAACAGTCAACACTTTGGATGGAGGATCTGACTTTTATTGGAGGAAGTAAAAGGATATTAGGCGACTTGTATTTAACAGGTTTTGGTTTCATTTCTTTTTCTTTTTTTTTTAAAGGAAAATAAAGCTTTTGCACAGTAAAAGCAAAAACTTATGACACAACCATGGGACATAATACAGGCCATAGGATAGGAAGAAAGAGGGTAGAGGGGGAAGGATTTTGTAGGCCTCTGGTGACGTGCAAGGCCTGCAGGGCGGTGTTGTCAGGCGGAGAAAGAGACTGACTGGGGTGTGTGAGCCACATCTGGAATAGTAGCTACAGAGACAAGAGTCAGGAGCAGAGGCGCAGTGTTCTTTCCCAACTCTTCACTTCAGCTCGCCCTTTTCCCAGAAATCCTTTTTCTCTTTGCCTTTTTGTAAGTTGGACTTATGTATTGGAACTTTTTTCCATCTGTTTTAATAGCTGAATTGATCATTTCATTCACTTTTTTCCACTCAAGCAAAAAGGACTTTCCCCTTGGACTTTAAATCGACTTTGGATTTACTTTGGCTCAAAAAACAAAAACAAAACTTCTGATAGGTCTACATTATGTGTGAGAAGTTGCGGTTACCTGCCATGGTGGCTCGTCTTTTACAATTCAGCGTGCTCGCGCTTAAAACTACAAAACAGTGCCTTCTGAGGATCACACATGGCGGCACTTTGCTGGAATGTTTTTCCACGCAGATGAGCCGCGTTTGGTTTCCAGCAGCACGCACTGTTGACGAATGAAATTTGATTAGTTTATCATAATTACAAACTTTAATGTTCGGATTCTTCTTTTCAAGTTTGACCTTAAACTTAAAACAAACGCAATCAAAATCGGATAGTATCTGAAAAATTGATCGAGTGAGTTCATTCAAAAGCCAACATGTTCCCGGCCTGCTTTTACGCTCAACGCTGAGCTTTTGTGCTCCATAAGGAACATATTAAGGGCGCCTTCCTTCTTTCTTTGCATGTTTGAATGTAAGGGGACACTTTCATTTTGAGGTAAACATTGCGGTTGGTGCATACGTGAGGAAATAGCGCCATCTGGCGTGAAACTAAGCTAATTCTGCGCCGTTCCATTACGCGATGCTTGACTTGGTGGTAAATTTGTTTTAACTCGTCTCTTTCACATTACTTATCCCTCTAGATCAAGCCTACTTGAAAAAATGCTGCTGATTCTGCTGGGAGTGCTTATCCTGCACATAATCATCCTCATTCTTCTCATTGTGTCAACAGCAGCCAGTGTAAGTAACACTCAGCTCCCTTTAAATTCTGGGATAATTCTGGCGGATAACTCTGCTCTGCTGCTGATTTAAGTAAGAATTACGTAATAGTCTCCGGATAGTGCTGCAGCAGCTCCTTTGTGTTAGTACTGTTGATGGTGTATTAAATGTCTGTGTTGTTGTGTTTTGTAGGCCTGGTCTGTAGGTGGGGATAGGAGCACAGATCTATGGTACAACTGCATGACAACTAATGGAGGCTACCACTGCAAGCCAGCCAGCAATGAAGGTATGTGTGCAGAAAAACTGCAAAGTGTTTTCCTTTCTCTTGCTCAATGAATGAATTTAAATCTCCTCCTCTGTGCTTACCTTCTAGACTGGATCCAAGCTGTGCAAGCCCTCATGATCCTGTCCTTGCTCTTCTGCTTCTGCTCCCTCATCGCCTTCTTGTATCAGCTGTTCAAGCTGGTGAAGGGCGGACGCTTCTTCTTCACCGCCATCTTCCAGATCCTGGCGAGTGAGTATGACTTCATCACTGCTGGGGCCACACCCTTTGAAGAAGCAGGCCCACCGCTATAGTCCCATCTGCTTTTGTCCTCCTCATCTTTTTTCTTGTGGTTCCTAGGTGTGTTTGTGATGTGCGGAGCAATCATCTACACTGTGATGAGCCCGGAGGATGCATCCATTACATCATTCGGGTATGCCTACATACTGGCCTGGGTGGCTTTCCCTCTTTGTCTCATCAGCGGGCTCATCTATATCGTCCTGAGGAAGAAAGAATGAGAGCGGGAATAGATGAGCGAGAGGAGGGGTTGCAAGGAGACCCTTAATCATTACATCGCACTGTGCCTACTGCCCACAGACCATAGACTGACACCCCAGCAATACTGTATTCCAGTATCCATTCTTCCAATCACATGCTGAAAGTGTCACACCTTTTTGTTTTGTGAATTTCAACAAAAACTCATTTTCGCAAAACCTCTGACTTGAGTGTTTTCTCAATGTGTTAGGAAACGTTTTGGTGACTTATCGACTTCCCAACATCCAGCAAATCCATCATGTGTGATAAGACAAGCAATCTTTCTTTGATTTAGTACAAAGATGTACATAGTGTCTGTGGTTTTTAGACATATTTATAACATTTTTTACATACATTGTGTACATAGTGTTGTCAAGTTAACATTGTCATGCTCATTGAAGTGATAGAGTGTGTCTCTCACAAATCATGCAGCTGTACCAAAGAGATATCGCTTTAACTTTTTTGTTTTTAAAATCATTTTGCCTTGAAGGAAACAAGAAAAGTACTAGAAAAAAAGCAATAACAAGTGTTAATAAACCCATGAAGTTTTATTGAGTTATCATTGTATTTGATAGTCCAAATAAAAATCGTTTTTGAATTTTTTTAACATTAAAAATGGTGCTTTTTTAAAAAACAAACAAAAAAAAGATAAAAACCTGCTATTCTTGAAATGCATATCCTAATTTTTGTTGCGTGCCATGTATTTTAATTCATTTTCTTTGTAAAAACTCTGCTTATTTTTTGTGTCAGTATTATGAATAAACCTTTTGAAACTATGTCTGTGCACTGGTACTGCACTTTTTGAAATCCATCTGTGACCTAGACAATTCTTGCAATTTAACTTTTATACTTGCAGTTGTTCAGTATTGGCAAATGGCTGTTGTAATATCCCTGTTGTCCCACTTGGTGGCACTTGGGCAAAATACATTAAAGGTTTCATTCATTCACACCTTAAAAATGTGTGAATGAATGATATACTTTATCAACACCTGCAAACCACCCCCCAAATCTATTCATGCATTTAAATATATTTTATGCCATAACGTATAAATATAGAAAAGTATACCAGACCACAAAGAAGATAATAAAAGATTAATCTTCCTTATTTAATTAAAAGCTCTGCAGCATCTTGACTAAATTAACATACTTTGAAAATATGAATAGCACCACCTGGCAACACACATTAACATCTGGAAAGTTGGACATTATTTCAGTAAAACAGCATAAATCAAAGAATACAGTCAAATGCGGTTCTGGAAAAAATGCTTTAACAGGATCTCTGTGAGGAAAAGCAAACAAAAGAAAAGCTGATATCTCTGGAGCTTCCACACAGAAATATGAAGCTTCTCATGAAAAAAAAAAAGAATTTGTGGTTTTCTTTGAAGCTTCCTTAGCAGATTCTACCTGTAATATTTCATCCTTGTTTCAACAATTTGAATCCACACTGATACTACTCCAGTTCATTGTTTCTCAAGATATAGAATAACTGAATTTACCAAGTAGCAGGTATCACCATTGCATGTCAGAAGCAGTCTTATTCGAAACATTTGGTTGATTTTACACATTTAAAGAATAACTTAGTAAATATTCTGCATGGCTTCCTTCAAGTTTTCACCACATCTTTTTCAGCATGAGGCAGCAAAGCAGTCAGTCATTTAATGGTGATGGAAGGAGGAAATTATTTGGTGATTGTCTTTATTTCCACTAGGTGGTGACTGTGACACACGTTTGTGGAGATGAGAGGCCTAGAAGATTTTTAAAGAGAATAAACTGAAGTTAGTCATTGGATACATGCATTATATAATATAACTTTTCCTGAAATAGTGAGAAAGATGCATTGCCTGTATGTGTTGCTGTTTCCTCTATATGGTGCAATAAAATGCCACTATTTTTTTCCTCATGAAGTTGCACCAATGCACTGATGTGGCTTGCTGGCTGTAAACTGAAGAAGTATGGAGCTCTTGTACATCAGACTCTGGATTTATGGATGCTTACTATTGAATGATCAGAACTACCGTGTGCAAGTCAACTGTAAAATAAATTCTTTTCCTGATCAAATATGTTCAGTCGGTATTGAGCGTTTTCCATGCTGTGATAAGACAAATTAGGATTGCATGTGGAGGTAAAATTTGCCCAAAAAGGTTGCTTATTAGTTATAATCATCTAGAAAAATGAGTAGATTTATACAGTCAGAGTTGTTTTATTGGCACTGTCCAGTGGTGAGTCTTTAGTAACAGCTTTCCTAAGATTTTCACAGGATGGTACCACCAATTTAAGGTTATCTAAGAGGTACATTGATAAAAGGCATGAATGAATCTATGTGTTACAACTTGAAATCAACATAAGTACAATCTGAGTCCTTATTCAGCTTTGTAATCCTTTTAGCTTGTAATAGTAGTAAAACACTCTGAAAAATAAGTCTTATCATTGAAGTAAAACCTTATTATGTTGCTAAAGCTTTATTTTGTCTTTTAACATTTCACCTCAACAGTTACTAGTTCCCCAAATCAATTTTTGTCCCCCAAAAATAACAACTTCAAAGGTTTTGTTTGAAAAAATGAAAGAGCAAAAACGATCAAAGAAAAGGTTATGAATGAATGATAAAGAATAGAAGAATGTCAAATCAAACTTTATTTATATAGCACCTTTCATACATTAAGCATCTCAAAGTGCTTTACATCATAAAACGTTCAAAATGAAATAAAAACAAGTTCACAAACAAAAAACGTTCATTAGTTTTTACATTTATCATCATACACACAACACACACTGTCACACACACACCCACACACCCCCACACACACACACACACACACACGCACACACAGACAAACACACAGACACGCACAACAGAACAAATAATCATCAAGCTACTTCTCTTTTCATGAGAATAAACTGTCTGTCTTTTTTAACTGAAACAATTGTGTAACACATCCTTCAAGCTAAATAAATAAAAGACAAATGGCTCGACACCGCTGTGAGGTAAACAATACCTTGGGGATCCATCCACACCGGGAGCCACCGGTGACCACAGAGGTCATCGCCACAGAAGCCACCAAGATCTGGGCACGCCAGGCCAGATACCCAGACCATATATGTCCTAAATGTAGTGGGAATGACTCTGCACATGTCTCATCCTGAACATAGTTCAGTGAATTTGTTCATATGTTCCAAACCACATCTTCAATCACCTGCTAATGCTACTGTTCAGAGAGCCCAGGTGCAGTTAAGAGTAAGAAACTAAATATAAGCTTATTACTTGATGGGCATGCATATGTTTTTAGTTGGAAAACCTGCTTTGGGGTCATATTTGGGGCGCTGATATTTTTGGTGAGAAAATACAACATATCTACATAAACTGATTTCTTTCTTTTTGATTTTAACATAATTTCGAAAGATTAGGGATTCAGACTTTTTATTTTGAGACAGCCAGAAACAAAACATGTTGAGTCGGCCATCTCATTGCAAGAGCTGATCACACCATAAAGCTTCCCCACCCAACGATGTCTTGTAGCTCTAACTTTGACAAGTGTCTCAAAATAGTTCCTCACAGCACATGTAGATTAGCTGTAAACTCCAAGTTTTGGTTCCCTCAGTCTTCTAAGAATAACATATAAATTGTGTGACTTCACTTTTCAGAGATAAGTGACGCTATGCAGTTTCAAAGCAGGACTTTCCAGCCGAATGAGTAATGCTTGATTAATTTGTTGTTGCACAAAAGAACATTTTGTGTGAATTGTTAATATCGCAATTTCCTTCTTTTTCCTCTGTAGAAATATTTTTAAAAAATCTCAATGTTTCTGTTTCTTTTTATGTCCCAAGGGGTGTTTTCTCTGTTTCTTCTGCTTTCTTCTCAGAAAAGGTTGCAATCATAACTGAATATGAGTACAGAACTGTGAAAACAAAACAAAAGCAATGGGCGTCGGATCATTAAAGTGCATTGTTATTTTATCTTTATACTTATTTTTACATGTCTTTACTCGATCAGATTGAATGGAGGAAATGCAATTACCAGTGTGGTGGCATCTCCTGGGGGGTCTAACTGTAAAGATGCACGTTCCAAAAGATATAAACACTGAACGTAGCCACTGAACCTAAAAGATGAATGTTTAACCAAGTTTAAACAGGGATTTACTTTCATAGGTTTTTGTCAGATAAAGCTGACCATCTGTTGGAGACATAAGAGGCAAATTTCTCTGCTCTCATGGCACAATAACACGTTGATGTTTTGATCAGACTGCATTTGTTTGCTTAAATACACGTTGCAGTTGAAGCCGCAGTTGTAAAAGCAAGCGGAGAAGGTATATCCACAGTAAAAATAACGTTTTTCTTTTGATTCCAGAGTAGTTTGGTACAAATGTAAAAAATGCTTTCAGGATGCTGGATAATTGTCTCTAAAAAGAAAAAAAAGGCTAAAAATCCAGAGTGGTTTGAAATGAATGAAATCCACATTGTTAACAATTACCAGGCAGGCACAGGAAGGAATTTTATAGGTATTCTTGTGTCACATCACCCGTGTAGTTTCTATATAGAAGTCAAAAAGAAAAAAAAAGCTGCTGAGGAATAGATGAAAAACGTCAACACTTTCCAATTTATGTCAGTTCTTTGTCAAATTTCCAGTCCTTTAGATGTAAAAACATAATGAAAGTTACATTTATGGTTCTAAGATTTAAAACTTACATAACATCTTTTTCTATTAGTTTATATGATAGCCGTCATAGGCAAATAAAGATGCAACTGTCCATTTCTGCCAACATCTATGCAAACATTTCCATGTGCACACGAATTCTAATGAAAATATGGTTCACACCTCACACATCATTCCCAGCATGTGATGCTTGCAGTTTAAGCAACAAGTGAAGAACATACAGACAGAGAATTATCACCTTTTCCTAAGATTTGATGGTTAAAAGAGTTCTTCCTAACTTTATCTTTCCTGACACAAAAGAAAGGCCAGTTAATACTGGCCTGGAAAAGGTCCCTGAGCATACAGATAACATATTGAGGATGTCAAGAAAACTCTGGAGGCCTATAATGGCCTCACTGCTCCATTTGAAATGTAGTTAACCTTAAGGGTTATTTATCACTGGGAGGGTCACGGAGCGGCACTTAGTATTTACTGCAGGACATGCAGGATGGAGGAGAGGGGATTGGGAGGAAGCCACCCTTATCACTATCCACAGGGTGCTGTGGTGGCTATATACATACATCAACGCTGTTTTACTGCTTGATAAAGACCAGCATATTTTACCCACATGCCTGACTGTCTTTAGAGTTAAATTGTTAAACAGCAGCCATGGACAGTTATGTGCTGGCAGCCAAATGTTTTCCTCCGTATCCCAGGAACACACCAGAATCATTTCCATAAGTCTACGGTTGGGAATTTTTCTGGAAGGGAAGCAATGGTTTTGAAGCAGAACTTACAAAGGGGCTGAGCCAGCTGATGAGTCCCTGAATGGGACACGGAGGACTTCAGAAGAGACTGTGGCCCTCCTTTCTTCTTTCTCTTTAGATTTGTTGCCTTTTTTTTTATTTGGGGTGTTTGTCTCCTGGAACAAACCCTGGAGCCTTCAGATGTAGCTAAACGACAGATCAAATGGGCAGAGCCAGTTTATTCAAAGCTGATTTCATCACGCCTATAAATCTCAGAGAATTCAAAGCCCATCTCTTGCCCTCCCTTCTTCTGGCCTTTTGTCTTGCTAATACACATTAGAGTGCGGCTGGCTGCCCGCTTTGACAGCAGCCTGCAAAGTCTGGGCAAAGTTGCAGATGTGAAACCTGGAGGCACCTTTGACCCATGACCCCTGCCGTTACATCCTGCCACTAGACCCTCAACATACACATGAGTCCACCAGTGCCATTTTCTGCCTAAATCTTTCAAGGGCACATAAACATACATGAAGATGACAGTTATAGGGGTCTTCTCTCTTTACATGGAAAGGTTTTTGAATCCCACACAAAAAGAGTTTATCGGCAGAAATGGCTGCACAGATTCAATGCATACACCCACCCACCCACACTAATGCATACAGCTTACCTACTAGCACGCCCATACATAACATAAATGCATTTATTCTAAATCACCCATCGTTCCTGCTCTCTGTAGTCTCGTCTGCAGCAATCAACTGTCATAAGCAGCAAAACCACAGGTATTAAATGTGAAGGATTGAAACTTTATATTTGCTTCACATTTTCTGTGACAGTTTATATCCATTAAAAAATGGCATAATGTGTTCAAAAAAGAAGAAAAATAATCATTAATGTTTATTAACATATTAAATCCTTTGCAATTACATGTATTCAATGTATCAGTATTATTTTTCTTCTATTTTTTTTACTGGTCTTTCTATAACACATAAAATTCCTACAGATATTTAAGAGGGTTTCAAGAGCTGTGTGGCCACTAACCAGCAACAAAGACCTTCTAATTTAACACGGGTGGCTAAGAAGAGTCCTTATATTGGTGTTTTGAGGCCAGTGAGGCAAGTATTTCTCATTTAATTATACAACAGTAACTCTGAGAGATCCTAGCTACTCTTAGGCCTGAGCAGAGCTCCTCCAAATTAGAGAGCGGCGTGACAGTGCAGAGATGCATCATGGCAAGGATACTGGGAGCAGCGGTTACACGGCTGCTGATCCATTTATGGGCTACAGAAGTACTTCCCACATTTAAGCAAGAGATGAAAATATGCAGATAATTTGAGAGAGCTTGTGAGAGCTTGCACATATGAGGATAATTACTCAGAAAATGGCGTAAAAATGATTTGAATGGCACAGTTGAGAGCAAAGAGATGCTGAAGAAGATGGTTATTGTTTTTGATCATTCTCCCTGTGATAATGTTGTAAGTCTTCAAGTACTGTAAGCATCCACAGATGGCTCGCAGGGCCTGACAGTACAAAAAGAATTTCCAGACCGATATTAATATCTGTCTGTCAAAATGTGCTTGAATGTATCTGTTCATCATTCACTCATCGAAACAAGCTGCAACATATGTTGCCACATTCAATTTAAATTCCCCCCATATAAAGTATTTTTTGTAGTTTACAACACTTTTTGGAAGCAGTAAGGTCAGAGAGAAGGTATATCTTTAAATAGGCAGATCCTGTTACCGCTCTTCATCAGTCAGTGGACAAACTAAGCCCTCGGACGTGATATCTGGTGGCAGATCAAATGAGGGATGGTGGTCATGGCCTAATCGGGTGGGTCAAACTGAAGTAGCTGTGTTATTTCAACCTCAGTGACCCTGCCCAGTGGCCCCAGTCTCCATAGTGGATTTCAGATTGGTTGGGGATTTTAGACCAGCCCAGCGAGAGGTGTTTGGAGTGGGTGTCTTTGTTTGTCTTCCCAGACTCAATGTCCCTCTAGATGGTGACTGATGATCAGAGTTCTGGTGGCCGCTGAAGTATGGCATAAGGAGAGCTAGAATTACACCTTTAGCAAACACTCCACGGCTCAAAGTTCACAGAAAAGGTGGATGGCCTGTCCCTTATACCAGCTACAAGCGTGCACACAGTTAGGTCCAGGGGATGTCAGGTTTTGTACGGATGCTGAAGCATGCATAATATCACAAATCAGGTTTTAAGTGAGATTGGTTGTATAAGGGCCTTGGTTATATTCCTTGCATATTTTAATTGGCTGATAAGATATGTATGAGGCATCTTTTTTTTGCTATTAGGCTCCAGAGACAATCCACACATGCACAGATGAAAATGCAAAGCTCCAGCTGAGCTCAAACCAGGACACCTTTTGTCATGAGGTGATAGTTCTATAATTCCTACATTTGGATGTTAATTAAGTATTGTTTAATAGAACCAAACCAAATTGAATTGGATACCTTTATTTTTCATCTTTTTCACTGGTCCAACATGATATCTTCCTATGCTGAAAAATCCAAATCTTAGTCAGCATGTTCAAGTTGGATGTCATCAGTTATTTCCTCCTTCTTATTGTTCATCTTTATAAATTCAGCCAGATTAAGTTTATATGATTCAATTCTTATATGTCATTGCAACCCACCCCACCACCATCATCATCATCAAAATTAGGTCTGAACAGTATGAATAAGAAACAATATTTAAGCAGTAAAGAGTGTTGATGTGATTGAGACTGGACAATGTAAGCACTGGCAGGGAGGCTAGAAACTGCTTTTTAGGCTGCTCGCAAAAACCTGTAAACACGAAGGAACCCAAGTTGTAAGAAATTAGTCTAAACATTGTTATACCACTGCTAACCCTGTCAGTCAGAATGTTTAGACACATAAACCAAAAAGCCAGAAAGAACGGTTTAGGAAAGGAAAATCTCTGCTTGGAGTAGAGACCCCGGGTTTAGATAGGGTTAATAGGTTCTTCTACACGTCTGCGTAGTGCAAATATTGACAGTGACTCCATCCTCTCGCCTAATGACTCGGTCCACGTCGGATCTCTCCTCTGTCATGTTGCTTGCAGCCAAAGAGACCAAACAGCTGCTGAGGGATTGCTTACTTGAACAGTGAGAAAATCCAGACTGGTTAGAATTGACTGAGACCCATATATTAAATGATTTCACCAGCAGCCAAAGGAATTTGGGGAAAAAGGTGGAAAGGGAGGTCTTAGAACTTTGTCTCACACCTGGTTTTTACACAAATGCAGATCAATTTGTTTCAACAAGAAACATATCAAAGCAATACTTCCCCACCAATATTCCAGCCATACCTTTTAAAGTTGTTTTGCAGTTGTTTGGGGTTTCTTCTTAACATGTCAGCAAACTGGATTTGAGGGATTTTTTCTGGCTGATTATTTTTGATTTTGTACCTTATGATATTGAAAAATTCATTCTCATTCAACTAAAATTCAAGTTAGTTTATAATCCACATCTTGCCCCTTGTGAGATATAGTTTGTCAAGGGAAAAAAAAAGCGCTGTTCTTTTCAAGATGAACAATTCTGTGTTTCTAACTTGAAGAAAACACCCATTAACCGAGACAAGTCAGGTTAATTCAAACATCTATAAGTGTCTCCTGTTCAATTTCTCACTGAGGGTGTCTGGCAGACAAAAGTGCCCCGGGCCCACACAAGGCTGTGAATCCACTAAATGTGTTTTGGAAAAGTCTGAACTGGTGAGAGAATTGCGGTTAAGCCAGAAAACTCTTAAAGATGCCTCTTACAAGAAACAGGCACAGCCTTAATGCAGCCAGTATTTACCACTCAACCCCCCAGAAAAACCACTGTTGACTGAAATATATATCCGATGTGTGTCTACAGAACTTTGATAAATGTCTAATAACATTTTCAAAACAGATACCAGGTAAGTGACACTATTACATGCTCAATTCCAAATTATCGAACAAATTATCCTAAAAAAGAGAAGAAAAATGAACGATTGCATTTGAATCTCAAATGTAGGATTTTAAAAGGAATTAGCATTCTTCAGATATGTTACACACCCGTGGTAATCTCAAACAATGGTGATCATTAGCCAAATCATACCGGGCATCGACTAATGACCCTGTTAACCTCTTAACCTTTCAACCTGATCACAGAGGGTGTCCATCTGGCCTGGGGATATGTATTTTGTGGATAATGGGCTCTTTGCTTGGCAAATTGAATTAAAATTTAGGGATTGCATATGATATGTATGTATATGCTTTCACAGAGCTCTGTAATGCTAAGCTCATATAAACTCCAAGGAAAACTGCAACTGTTCAGTTTCTGAAACAATGACTAGCATGATAAAGACATGAACAGCTTTGGACTGCCTTACAGATTAACCTGGACAAACCTCAAGCTTTCGAAATCCCCCTCTTTCATCCATTACTACCCTACACTTCACAGGACTCCTCTGCAAATGTTGGTTGGTGATAAACTTTGCAATTGTTTCCTCTTCAGCCAGCCACAAAGTATAATTGCCGTTAGAGCCTTGACCCTGTTGCTACCAGTCTACCGTCTATTCATTCATCCAAGAGCAAAGCTGTAAGTCTGTCATTAAGTGGTCTTTGTGTGAAGCAAATATATGTGATTCAGAATCCTGCATCAGTTTGTTCTTTTTACCATTTTAACACGAAAGAGTTTCTCCATCTACAGGAAAAGAAATTATGCAAAAGACCTGAGAAAAAAAAGGTTAACATTCTGTCAGTCACTTAAGTCTTTGACAGAAGTAACAAGTCTTTTAACAGCTCCATTGGCACCTTGAGTGTGCTTAAGCACCCCAGGAAAACTATCTGTGGCTGTCAAGGTGTCAAGAGGCCTGACAGCTCCAAAGTTCACACCACGTTCATTTAGTCAAACTCACTCCCCACTCCACCACCCTCCTCCCCAACATAAAACCAATGGCACAGCTATCGTCAACACTGAGCCTCACGGTCATAAAAAGCTGAATTCATGGGAGGAAATTCTCACTTAGCTGGGAGTAAGATTTAGATTTGTCTGCTGTAAAGCTTAGAGCAGAGCATGGAGGTCAGTCACTTGATATGGCCTTATAGCTGTATGTCATCTCAGTGAGGCATATTCAGTATAGTTCATAAATCATCAAACTGCATTCCATTCTGCACAAAATAGATTTATCAACCAGAAGATGCATTAGAAAATATGGATGACATAGTGAGACATCCAAACTGTTCATGATATGCATTGACTTTGAACAACACTTCACACATGGAAACCATAAAACTCCAAAGCAGCCAGTCTAACTGGAAGTCTGTGGTATGGCATGCTAGAACTGGCTATAGGTATGTGCACAAATTGAAACATGTTCTGTTATTGAGATCATAATTGTTACTGACACAACAAATATAAACATACCTCCTTTTGACAACGTTTGTCTAAACAACAGTTGTGCTGACTGATTGTCGGACTGATTTGCATCTGCAGCGTTGATTTGCATCAAGTTACGTGTGTAAAGATGATTTGTTTGCTTCTCCTTGTATTTTGCAAAGTTCTGTCAGAACTATTCTGTTCCATCTATTCCTATTCATTCAAGGCAAAAGCGAAAATGCATTGCGATGCTATTTTGCCCGTTTTACAGACACATTCATCTTTGCACAAGCTTAGTAAATCAGTTGCAGCACGTTTTTAATGGAGGGCTGCACGGTGGTGTAGTGGTTAGCACTGCGGCCTCACAGTGAGAAGGCCGCGGGTTCAAGTCCCAAGTTGGTCTGATTCCGGCTGAGGAGGGGTTTGACACTGTGGCCTTCCTGTG
>JAVQJG010125285.1:0-63040 GCA_036024015.1 Craterocephalus amniculus | reverse complement strand
ACTTTGAATTTAGGTCAACTTCCTGAATGGGTGATTGAAATAAAAGCATGTTTTCCCATAAAATCTAATATTTGTGATCTGTTTTAAAGAAAAAGACAGGAAGATTAAAGAAAATCGATAAAAATCGAAAATCGGATTTGGTTTTAAAAAATCTGAGATTTTATTTTTTGGCCATATCGCCCAGCCCTAGTGTGGCCATTTATAGAAACATGCTTAGATACGTGCTAAGTTACTTGAATATTTTCTATATTTCTGACACGTCATGTTTACACCTATCTTCAGAAAAATCACCTTTACGCACTCATAACTTTAATGTAAAAAGTGACTATTAAGAGTGTAATCATGCACAATCCATCACTGATACACAAGGTAGGTAATCATCATGCCTTCTTTATTATACACTTTATTATAGACTTCAGGGTAGCATTACACCCAGAAGCCCCTTCAAGTACTAATTTCTGTTCAATAATACCACCTACAGCCCTGAAACTGGACAGATAATGGATACTGGTAAGAAAGTTGCAAAACTATTAGCAGTGGATTTACGTATCAACTCATGTTTTATCTGATTTAACTCATTGAAATGTGAGCAACTGACTTACATACAGTGAATATCAGGCTCCATTGGATAAAAAAGAAAAGGTCTCAAACTAATATATTTTTTAAGACTGGCTTTAGCATTAATTATTTACTGCAGCATTCACCATGTAATTGTTTTGATAAGCTTCTGCAGTGTCACAAGATTTATTTCCATCTAGTGTCGCTTTCATTTTTCACCAGAATCTTGTGTTGATAATGGGAAGAGTCCGACCACTGAGCAAAGCCTTCTTAAGCTTCTTATTGGGGTTACGGTGTGGACGCTGTAGTGGCCAATGCCTGTGTGAAAACTATGTCTCAAGCTCACCAAACAACTCTGACATTTTGGAGGATGGTTGCCATCGATCGTTAAGATTTTAATTTATTAAATCATCTTTTAATTGATTAATCGAATGCAACTTTAGACTGGTGCTGAAGTCGCATATAAGAGCATATTTTCCAGTGTAACCAGTGAATGAATCCCAGTTAACTGCCAGCCAAGTCGTTAATCTTGTAATTAAAACCTAAATAAGAAAACACACTAGTTTTTTTCTACTCACTTCATTATAATATAGGCTATTCATATTGTATCTTACTATAGAAATATTAACAATTAATCAATGATAAATTCTCCTAATAACTGATTAAGATCATTTAATCGAATGCCATTGCAGCAAATAAAGATGCACAATATTATCAGCATAATATTAGTAAATCATCAGTATTGGTTATTGGCCAAATAAGTTGTAAAATATTGGCCAAAAATCCAACATCATGCATCCCTAACAACTAATTGTGAAATTAAATAATTGTAACATCCCTAGACCTGACCAGCAGAAGCAACTCCAGATCAAAGCACAGCCCCCGCAGGCTTTTAAGACACTTGGCATGATAGATACATCACTGTCTGCCTCTCGTCTTACTCTCATGCTCCCATCACTCTGGAATAGGGGTAAATCTGGACACAGACCACATGACCCTTTTCCATTATTCCAGAGTCCAATCTTTATGCTCCCTGGCAAATTTTCTCCAGTTCTCAATGATGACTGATCATCTTCGGTGTGTCGTTTTTTTTTTTTTTCATTCCCGAAGACAAAAATGATCAATTATCCTTCCATGTTTTCATAATGGACTGGACAGATCTTATCCTGATTTTAGTAGTTTTCCACAATCCCCTTAGATTTCTTCACTGCTTGCTTGATGCATACATTCACCCTTCTTACACAGATTAACATCTCAGCCACGACCACGGTATGCGTCATATCAGACATGTTAGTAGAAGAAAAGTTACTCGTTGCATCAGCTGGGCTTAAGTAACTTGCTGCCAGCCAAAAGATAATCACCCATGCCGTCATTATCCAAAAGGAGGCTCGTACTTATTCGTTTAGTTATATCCAGGTGGCGACTTTTTGCTTAGCAAGACAGTGCATTACCCCACCTTCCACGAAAAATAGCCTGTTTTAGGCGGAAAGGTTTTAAGTAAAGAGGCTTATTTAACACAGAATAACCCTTTTGTTTTGGCCAAAAATAATTCAACCATATAATTTAGAATGAGAAGTTAGAAGAAATCGCTGATAAGACCATTTGTAAGCTGAATTAAGTTATGAAACCAACAGAAAGTTACTAGAAACTGCTTTAATTGGATCTGCATAAATAAAATAGCTAACAGCCCGGATTTGACTGAAATTAAGTCAATTAATTTATTAATGGTTGGAGCTCCAACAATGAAATACAAAACAATGATCTAATAATTCTTAAAATGGCAAAAAGTATAACGTGTTAGACTAGTAACACAGCTGTCACTTTAACTCCAAACGTGCATTACTAATAATTACACGCTAGCTTGTGGCTAGTGATACTAGCTTGTCTACACTTAGGCTGTACAAGTAAGCTGGCGATTAAACGGCCAAATGAGCCATTTGTAGCAAACACTCATAATGAAAGGGAAATAAAATATCTGATTATATACTAGTTGTTCTTACCGAATCGTTTTCAAGCAGCACCATGGCTCTTACTTCTATTCTCCTGCTGTGTTAGCTCATTGGACGCAAGCTAACTGCAGTGAAGCACACGTACTACAACCCGGAGCCCCGCCCTGCCGCTACACCGTGAGGTCCCAACTTGTATCACATCGCCTCCTACTGTCATGGAGTTGAACAACAACTATTCACTCAAGTCTTCATTATTTAGTCAGGAGAGTAGATGCTACAATTATGTTTTGCTGCCCTGTACAGTTTGTTACTCGTTGTTTTTTTTACAGTTCTGTGTATTTTCTTATACATTGTAAATATTACAACTGTTTCTTTACCTTGTTTAATAACTCCAGATGCTCCTGTGTCTCATAAACCTTCCTCTTTTGACCTTTGTTATTCTGACAGTCTGAATGAAAATGTGGTGCCACTGTCTGAGTCGATGCAATCACATTTACTGTCCATGTGTCTTCCCTGCCAGAAAGATCTAATATTCAAATAAATCATAAGTGGAAATATAAGGAAAAAAATCATAGGGTGTTCATAACTCTTTACACATTGCTTCTGCAATTTGTTTCAGCTCTTGTTAGATAAATAATAGGTAAATAATTACATTTATTTACATATTTAATGCCTATTCATTTGAATTTGTATTTACCCAATTTCAAGGCTTGGTAATGACAAAATGATTGGAATGAAAAGAATGTGTCTACACATGAATATGACTATTGCTAGAAGTGTTCCCTCTCTTTTTTTATTTGGACTTTATTCAGAGAAAGCCACATTTCATTGAAAAATTAAAGATGAATATACCACATGGTGAATATTCATAGTGGTGCAGCTGTGATCGTAGCCACAAGACCAAAGCTGTGACGCAGGCGTTACACAGGTGCAGAGAAGTGAATCAGCTGTGTTGTTCTTCATACTTATCTGTTGAGAGTACCAGGGTCAAATCCAGACATTGTTGTCTGATAGTGAATATACAATGGCTAATGGCATTAATACTTTAGCAATGAGAGCAAAGTCATTAAGGTAAGTGACAGTAATGGTACTTAATGGTATTCACTTTCTCTAGAGATGTCTAATAGAAAGTAGAGAATACTAAATAATATATTAATCAATTATAAAGTAGATTGAGGAGTATTTTCCACATCATACGTTTAAAAAAGAAACATTCAACAATAATTACATCCAATTAAACATTAAAAAGCTTCTAATTTATAAATGTTTTAAAAAATAAAGACTATAAAGCTTAAAGCATTAATTAATAAAACTGTGTGTTCAGCTGATTTTAACAAACATATTCTTAAACTAAACTCGTGTTTGAAATGCGGCTTTGACATTGAAATAGATTTAAGGTTAACATTTCTGTGAAAACTTCAGTCATCATGACAGTGCACAGTCTGGGTGGTGTCCGAGGTTAGCCAGATCCACGGCAAACTCTGAGTTCCAGTCTCTGTCAAAGACCTCCTTCAGCTGACTGTGCAGGGTCATAGTTCCCCATACAGGCTGAGAAGTGTGCTGAGAAATCACCAGGCTCACACCAGCTGTGGTCAAAAAGTAGTCCCCTGACCAGTTGGAGGTACCTGGGTTGCAAAGTAGCATTAAACAGTCAATGATTACAAAGTTCAGCTTAAAAAGCACATGATCAAGTTGCTTCTGCTTCACATTTAACACAAAAAGGAGAACTCACCAATGTAGGCTACTTTATCAGTAACCATGTATTTATTATGGTTGACTCTGGAAAATGGAATATCAGACTGATTTCCCACTGGGATGATGTAGAGTTTCTGAAAAATGATGACTTGTTAGATTTTCTTTTGACAGAGATTCTCTGTGGATGCATTTTGCAGTGTCTTACTATTTGGATGTCAGTATTATGCTGAGGTGAAGCTATCGAGGCCAAAGACAGAAGAAAAGGCAGCATGGTCGGATTTGAGTCCCGTCCACAGCTGATTAGCATCCTGATCTTGACCTTCCTGTCGAATGCAGCTGTCTTTATAGCATCATCGATGAAGGGCCAGTATCTGTAAAGATTTCAGAACGAGGGATTGAACTAAGGAGCTGCTACAAAGATAAAGTAAAAGGTGACTTCAGTGTGTTGGGATTACCTCTGTGGTTTTTCAAAGAATGTTGTGGGAGAGTACTCCATGACGGCCACGTCTACAAACTGCTCAGCCTCTGAGATGCTGGAGAGGATCGCCTCCAGGTCTTGAGTCCTTGATGGAGGGCAGAAAGATGGTGGAGATCCCTGATGTGGAAAGAAAATAACAAAACGAAAGAACAACTGAACCTTTTCTGTGTAAATGACACTGTGCTGGAAAAAGGAAGTGAAATCTGAGCAACTCACAGCAAGATACAAACTGCTGGAGGTGTTATCTTCTTTGACCAGCAGGGGGTGATGTTTATTGATGGTAGTGTCAAACTTTGCAGGCCAGGGCTGTGGCAGGGAACTGTTGGGGTGTCCCATCACCCAGTAGGACAGGAAAATCTTGTGGAGGTCCTTTGCAAGACTGGAGCAATTGTAGACCACCACTCCCAGTTCTTTTACCTGCACTCAAAAGCAAGCGATGAGTTTGTTTGGAAGTAAGTAGGGAAAATAAATATAATAGATCTATTATATTTTAGGATTTTACCTGTGTTAGAGCTCTCCAGTCCATGTTGGCACTTCCAATAAACACATGCTTTCTGTCAACTATCCAGAACTTGCTGTGGAGGACGCCTTTTGTCAGGTGGCCAAAGTTTACCCTCCTCACCTGAACTCCTGCACACAACCAGGGGTAGAGGACGTCATACAGCTCGAAACACACAGATGGAAAGCATGTAAACATGAACAACCATTTTCAAACCTTTTTGTTTCAAGATGTGTAAATCAGTGGAGTTGTTCCTGATAGATGGAACACTGGTCACCACACGGACAGTGACATTCCTAGAGGGCAGCTCCTCAAGTCCTTTCAGGATGTCCCTTCCCTTTATGACAAATTGTTTACGTTAAAAATTACCTAAGTTCAAATTTTACATTAATTCCTAAAACTAATTAGTATAATTATTTGTTAAACAATGAACGTTTTAACCCTTTCATGCACGAATTATTAAGAAACAGTGCCACATGTTCTTTGCATACAGAAGTTAACTTCCATGGACATAAACAGTGATACATTTTCTCTTAGTCATATTTAACATTTTATTTATTTAATGTATTTTCATATTTCATTCAAAATCATTAATCAATATGTTTTTCATATTTCTATAATCTGAATATTCTATAAAAAATGTTTGTCACAAAAGAAAGTTTGTTTATTACAATGTATGGCAAGGCATGTTTATTTGTATAGCACATTTTCAGGTTCAAGACCATTCAAATTTGCTTTACATAAAACATTAAAAGCATAATGCAAGCTATGGATGTACATATTTAAATTCTACAGTCAGTGACAGTGTATTGCATGACTTACTGATCTCCCCTGAAGTGGCAAAATTATTAATTTTCCATCCCCACCCATGGATATACTGGAAAACAGCTGTCAAATGTGTGTCCACTGTAGTGGACAGTATGCATGAAAGGGTTAATTGTTTTCACGTTTTTAATGTATTTAATATTACTCCATTTTGCATTATCCGTCCATCCGTTTGTATTTATTTATGTGTGATTGGTGAACTCACAGGAATATCAGATGAAGAATTAACGTTTATATCTTCCCCTGTCAGCGTCCAGTAGAAAGAGGCGACCTCCACCTGCTCCCTTGCCATGGAGATGAGGTCTTTCCAGACTTGCTCCAGTGACAGCCCAAACGTTGCATTGGATTCATACTCTAAATGCTGAGGAATGCTTTCCACGAGGGCCACACTGAGGGATAAATGTTTATATTTAGCCTGATCGTGCAGCACGGAGGTCAGACTCCAGACTTGTCCTGCAGATTTGAGATGTTCCCGTTTCAACACACCCGATTCAAACAGGGAAACTCTAAAATCTGTAGGATCGGACGTCAGACTTTTGATATCATGCAAATGTGTAATTAAAACTACATCTTTACCTGCAGTGGTCAGTGGAGAAGTTGCTCTCATCTACGTCTCCTGGGAGAGTCTCGTGATTTTTGGGGGGCGGTGGTCTCTCTAACACAGCGATGGCAAGAATAATACCCAGGACGGTCAGACAGCCCAAAGCCACGGCTAATGCTATACAGCTGGTCGACCTCTGACAACAGAAGAGATTTTTTTCAGATTGACAGAAAAACACAAGATCTCTAAAAGGCACTCGGAATAGTTCGTGTTAGTGTAATCCTACCCCTTTGTTTGACACGTAATTGTCATGAAGGCTGCTGTACATGGAGGTCATCTTTTCTTTTTCTGTTTTTTTTTGGTGTTAAAAACAGGAAATAGTTTGAGATCTTCAAGTATAACTCATAATGTTGCAGCTTTCATGGCTTAAGATGTATTTTCTAGCATTAAAAGCAGAATCAACTCACATACAACAGGTCCGGTTGTAAATCTCGGTAAAACGTCGCTTCCTCAACTCCAGCATACTCCTAAAACTGATAGGAGCGCTATCTCTGTTTGTTAATATACCCAAGCAGTTCCCGTTTTTACTTTCATTTCAGCTTTCGATACTCTCCTTTTTTTTCCACTCAAAAACACTGTATCAAGGAAATGAAACCAATGCCTAATATTAACAAAATGCACCAAGTCTGGTTTACTGATCACTTTTATTTGGGGAAGGAAAGAAAAAAAGACACTCGTTTAAGAAATGAAACACAAAATAAAAGTAAAATAAATAACTGCAAGTAAATTACAACCAAATCATCAGGAGGGGAAAGAAGTGGAAACAGAAAGTGAATATCAAATAAATGGGACACAAGTATGTTTATGAATCAGATATCAGCTCGGAGTTTCTCTGACTGATGGAAGACGGCAGCAGGGAAATCTGTCTGATAGACAAGTAGCAGCAAAATATTTGAAAAGATGAACAAACATTCAGTTTTTACTTGAGTTTGTAAACGCACACTTGACTTGGCTGCATGACACACCGTCCCCACACAGCCATACGGCACTTGTAGGTACTTTCCTTACAATCACTTTACATTCTGTATTGAAAATAGTGAAACAAAAAACCTGCTGGCTGAGTCCGTCCCCTACATCAGGTTCACCAGCATCAGATGCTTACAGTTTTCACTGGACATGAAACAAGCTTGTTAGCAGCATATCAGACCGAAGGGACCATGCTGCACACACTAGTGCAAAACAGTGAGAGGTAATTTGAGAAACACATGGAGATCCTCAGATATTATGATTTACAATTTCATACAATTTTGCCAATATAAACACAAAAATTACATTACTTCTGTCATGTGAGAACCTTAAAAAAAGTGAGCTTGTGGTTCAGAGCTTGGAGAAATAAACTAATCAGTGCTCTGATAGCTCGTAGTGTGTTTATCAATCAATTTGAGGGTGTGATGAGCTCAGTACTAACAATTAACTTTTTATGATAATCTTTGGCAAAAAAAAAAACAACCCTCTAGGCTAACACAAAAACTTACAACACAACTGTTTTTGACACAAGACAACTTTCAAAATCAGGAATGGTTCACAACATCCAAAAAAATATCTTTTACAACCACTTGGGTTACCAAGTGGCTTTTACTTGGGACTGAACTCCTCCTCCCATTCAGATCACGCATTCCTGAGGGATTTCCAACCCCTGGCTAAAGAAAGTAATCTCCTCTCCTCAGGAGGGAAATGTAACCAAGCAATAACACACACACACACACACACACACACACACACACCATACTGCCTTATAATGTAATAAAATGTTAACTGGTCTGGCACAAGAGGGTACCAAGTCTCTCCCAAAGTCCTGCTGTGTAAATAACAAAAGACCACCAATAAATAGATTTTTTTAAACATTTCTCTACAAACCTGATCATCAAAGAGGAACATGGCACACAAAAACACAAACATGACAAAAAATGCATAGAAATGCAACAGGGTTGTTACAAATACAAAGACACAGTACATCGACATCTGCAAGATATAACTGCAGCTCTTTACTAAAAAACAAAATCCTCAAAAAATGTGATTTTTCACTAAAGACTTTTGTCTGAAGTGTTTATAGATTTCCCTGAGATGATTATGCTCAGGTTGGTTCTAGGTTAACGCTCTTACAAAAATCAGGTATGGTCTAATCATTGGTAAATAATGAGGACAGTCGAAAACAGAATCAAGTATAGCTTTGCAGCCCTTTAAGAGATTAACTGAAATGTCATAGTGCTTCCTTAAATCACAGCCTGACATGATGCGTCTCATTCATTCTGCTTTAAGAGAAATTTGTGCAAGCTGGACTGATTTTTACACACTCTGCATACGTACATCCTAAATTGTTTTTAGGTTGTACTGTTCATAAAGCAGAAGTAACTATGTTAGGAGGAGGAGCAATTCGGTGAATCTCGTCTCACTTCCTCCTCCACCTGCTTTCACTTGTGTATGATTTGCTGGCACCTGTGTGTGGAGTTGTAGCACAAGTTCAGGCCTGGTGGAACGTGTTTGTTTGTGTCAGATCTTAAACCAAGTAGCCCTGTCTGAGGTCGTCTGGAGTGACCGCTGCTCTCCGGACACTCTCGCTGGGCCGTGGGCCGCCGCCACGTTTGGAGACAGAATGGACTGTTCTCCAGTCTCGTGATGAAGGTTTGGACGACCGAGCTCCGGACGAAGAGGAGACAGCAGAAGCTGAGCTCTTGGTAGCTTCCTGTGTACTGCTGGGTTCCATAACTGTGTTAATGACTGAAATTAAACAACAATAGATAGAAATGTTAGCTGTAATCAGAGATAAAAAGTACCTAGATTTTTGTTTATAAGTTTAGGTTACTCACCTTCAAGTTGCCTCTGAACACAGCAAAGTTCTCTCAAAATAGATGTTATTTCCTGAAACACAAATATCTGACTAATCTCAAGCACACATCATTAACTGGCAAGCATCAAGCATGAAAATAAAGCATCTTTCACCTTGTTATTGGCTTTGACAACAGGAAGATTGCCATCAGAACTCATCTTGGCTTCAATCTCTTCCCAGATATCCATCCTCTCTTGAAACAGTGCCCTGAGTGGTTTAAGCCAAAAGCAGGTGTTTTTATGCATCTCATCTATATCTTGTGTCTGAAACTAAGCTGATATAATCTGGAGCCTCTTTTAGCATTTAGAATAAAGAAATTACACTTTAGATTATCCTTGTTTGATGTTGCTTAAAGAAAGAGATAAAAACCTATGGTTAAATCTCACAAAGGAAACTGGTTTTCATCCACATCTTATCTACTCAGAAGATTAAATCTCTCTGTTGCATATCGTCTGGGAGCTGACTCGCTAAGTTGCTGTAATTAATAAGATTAGACGCTCAGTGCAATCTGGTAGTCTGATAGGATCAATAACGTCTTTCATCAAAGCCAGATTAAACATGGGGTGGAAGCTAAGAGTGTGATATTTGTTCTTCACATCTTACTTAATTTTGTCAGCAAGTTGCTCCATGTTGTCTCTAATTGCCATGATGACCTGATGCACAGGACCGAGCATCAAACTATCCCCAATGACCTGCAGGAAAAAAATGTAATACTTTAAAGCAATCATCCATCTCTAGAACATTTTAAAATGAGGACAAGCAGCTCACTGTGACAGACCTCGTCTCTTGTTGTAGTTTGTTGCCTGGAGTTCTGTTCGCGGTTGCTTAAGCTCTGGTCAGGCTCCCTTCTTGGTGTACATCCTTTCTGGACCCTGTGGTTTGATCCGGTCTCTGGGGTATGTGAAACCGACTGAGACATCATCACACTCCAGAGGTTAGTTTTAAGGAACAGACAGACCAAATCTGATTTTGTCTATTAACAGTAGTGTTATAATATCATTATTTATAAAGCAATACATTTTAAATAATAAACTAAACATTAACCTTACATAAATGCACCCAAGATATCAAAATACTGTACATTACTCACTGGAAGAAAACCAAAAAATTAATAAAATGTAAAAGAATCATTTAATAAAAACCAACAAAACTAAACAAATATGCATTTTAAAAGGTTAAACTAATCAATCTCTTGGACACCTGTTCAATAACAGCAATTATGTGAGGTCATGTCAATTGTACTCTACTTTAATTTTCTTCTAGTTTTCGCAATGAAAAGCACAAACACATCTGCAAGAACTAGATTCAAGATTTAAATTAATAATATGGAAGGACTACAAGTCTTTTGGAGATTGCTTTCCTATGCCCCTGAATTCAGTTTGGATTGAAAGCAGTGCAGGAAATAATACAGAAGAGTATTTATCTAAAAGCAAAATGATCTTCGACAGGCATGTTTGATGTACCTGTTCATGAGCAGCCGCTGTGGAAATGGGGGCATTATTTTCCACTCTGGACATTTGTGGCTCACCATCACCAGCTACATCATGGATCTCTCTGGCTAGGATAGCCAGGTCTTTGGCGAGGTCTTGACTCAACCTAGAAGCAAGTGGAAGATAATAACAAACCAAAACACAGTCAGGGAACTTCGAATATAAATGGGCAAAAGTTCATTGTCAGTAAAGATGTGAGGCCCAGAAACATAAATAAGATGTGCTGTGTCTAAGCACAGCTATCAGTTACAGCTGCCTAGAATAGAGACCCAAAAAATGTGCAGTATGCAGGTACTACTACACATATAGTATCTGTACTTAATACATAAATGTATTGGTTTCACCTCTTACAATATTGAATTGCCTGAAAAAAACAACTTTTCCAGCATATTCTAATTTTCTTACTAGTACCTGTATATTTGAACACTGTTTAGGTCTCAACATTTCATTGTGCTAATGAGCATTTGTATTTTCCTTAAAAAAAAAAAAATCACATTTTGTAATTCAGTTTTATTTCCCTCCTTCGGGCCAGGTAAGAGAAATGTCCATACAATGTCTGTAAATTCCCAGACCAGATTGTTCCTTCATTGTGACACAACAAGTGAGAACAAAGTATCAAATGCTATCAGAAGAGGAACTCATGTCTCAGAACACATTTTCCCTACCTTAGAAACTTTTTACTTTGTGGAACTGTACCTGATCCATTTCTACCCAATTAAAAAAACTGCTATAGCACTTAATGTAAAATCAGGTCTTACTGTAGTAAGACCTGGTTTAAAGTAGCTTAAAGTAGCTTCTAAATAACTGAACAGCCTAAAGGTAAAGGTAAATGTAAACATCTTGTCATACTGGTGCTTTGCAACAGAATAGATGTAAATAATGTGGTGTAAGCACACTGACTAACACCTCTTGGAGGTAAATGAAACACAATTTTACCTTATATTAGCAACTGCAATGGATAGCAGTGACATTCCTTACCGTGCAATCTCTGCACTGTGGGCGGACCAGTTTTGGATGGCCTGTCCCTCGGGGTTCTCCTCTTCAGAATCTCTGCAGGATTTTGGATGACGAGCAACCACTGGCTGGGACCGAGGCTGACTATGAGAAGCTGAGGAAGGTTGGGAGCGTTTGTGTTTAAGATTGCTCCGGTTTGAGTCGTACTCTTCATCTGAGGTAGAGGTATAGTCAGAGCCTTTCTGCCTCCTCCTGGAGCCTTGTCGTGGTGAAATGAGTTACAGAAAAAGGGGATAGAGAAGTTGGGAAAACGAGAGAGAAAAGAGGGTGCCATGAAAGAATACCTCCAAGAAAAATACACCAAGTATTTCAGATGAGAGTCACCAAAACATTTCCCAGGGTGAGCAAAAGAAGAGGTGCTATGGAAGTCCTCATCTCATCTGAAACATCTTCACTGAAATGAGCAGTTGACTTCCACAGAACATCAGTCAAGAACCAAAAAACAGGCGTGTACCATGAAACATCGCACTAGGTAAGGATCAGAATAGTTTCCATCACATTTCCTCAAACCATGACAGAAGATGAAAAAACAAGTCCCACATCATCATTTACTATACAAGTATACTGTGAAGATGTGGGAGATAGAGGCTTATAGAAAGATATTGCAGTATTTAAGTTGGTGTTACTGATGTTAGTGAAATACCAGAGCCACTTCCCAAATGAAACACGGCTTCAGGTCGACCAAAACATAACTAAGCCCTCAATTTGCATAAAGTCTGCCCTATAAAGATTTATAACCAACTCACCACTTTCACAATTTTACTAAATATCCTCTCCAAATACAGACAGAACTTTTTTTTTCCTTGCACGGCTAAGTTGACTAAAGTTGAGTCCTTTCTAATTAAACATGTGTACTGTAAATGAATGCAATGTACTCACTTGCTGTGCTGCCAGTATATTTGGCACTGCTGGAGCGTGCACGAGTGACCGGGGTCCTGCTGAGTGGCACCTTCTGTGGCCTTTCCACAGGCTTTGCTCCTGCAGTAGAGATCCTTTGTATGGAGCTTCCACTCGACTCTGTGCTACGGTTGGAGAATCCTGCGCTCCTTCCTGTCCACTGTGGGGTGGAAGAGGCCTCGTTGTCACTGGGAGTGTTGAAAGATCCAGTTCTCTTACGAGGCATAGCCAGCATATCCAGCCTGGAGAGTTTCTTGGCTTCCTGGGGCTTGTCTATCTCCTTCTTGTCCATCTCTGTTCCCTCATTGTCTGAGGCTTCTCCCAGTCGAGCCCGGCGGAGCATGGACGCCCGGGTGGGTCTTGGGGTTGTTAGACTGTTGGCACGATTCAAGGCTTGCGATGATCTGTAAGTTTTGCCATCCTCCTTCTGAAGGGGCACGGTGTACTTTCTCCGTGTTTGGACATTGCTGTACTCCTGGTCAGAGTATGGTAAGCTCTGAGGGTCATCACTTAGGTCTGTCGAGCCACGCTTTCCCACGCTGCGCCTCAATCCGACTGGCCTTCTGACATGTTCGGTTTTATTTGTGCCTTTTGAGCCATAAAAATGTTGCTTTTCGGACGAAACTGAATGGGGGTTGGAGTCCTGACTTGCTATACTGGCTGAAGACCTCTCTCTTTGGAGGCCGCCAGCAGATGGTTTTTTAACTGGTGAATTTGGTTTGGTCTTATTGCTATGCTGGCTGACTGTGCTGGAAGTGTCCACATCAGAGTCCCCAGAAAGAGAGTCCACAATGGGAGATGGTGTGGTTCCCGATTGTTCTAGTTTGGCCTGTAGAACAGCCAGAAGATCCTCGGTGGGCTTGAGGTAAGAATGAGTGTCCTGACTGCTGGTCCCCTGGAATAATCCATGGTCTGGTTCCTTTTGAGCGGGGTGACTGGAGATGTTGGGGAGTCCAGCATTGCTGGGCTTCTCCTTAGTGAAGCTCTCCTGTCTGATTAATGGTGCCGCTGGTGCTTCTTTACCTTCTGGACTGGTGCTGTGGCCCAGTACTGGGGCTGATGCAGCTGGTTTGACTTTCCTCAAGTCTTCGAAGCCTTTTTGTTTGGTGAGAGTAGCTGTTGAGAAAGTTCTGCCGACATGTTTTCTTTCAGCCTTGGGAGTGCTGGGTTTTAAGCCTCCATGCTGTGGTTTGGACTCCTCTTCTGAGCCGATGTAAAAAGATGTGGATTTGACGGGAAGCTTGGGCTTGTCCTGGTGTTTTTTATCCTCTGTATCCGACAGCGATTTCTTCTTCTGCTCAATGATGGATCCGTCATCAGACTTGCTGGCATCACTCAGGCTGTCAGGCTCCACGTCGTCCTGCACCGTTAACCTGTGAATGCCATCCTGATTTCTGGGGGGTGCCGAGCTACTGTCTTCCACATCGAATGTGGAGTTGGGGTTATAATGAACATGAATACTGGGAGTTGGAATGTCGCTCCGGTCCCCCTGCGGTACCTGCGGCAGGATGCGTCTAGTCTTTGAACCGTCAGCTTCTGAGCTGTCATGGTGGCGGCTGATTGCGGCCTTATGGATGATGGTACCTCGTGCTGAAATGAAGCATTTTTAATGCATATTAACCACACATTCTTCAATTGAATATCATTCATATTCATAATGATGTCTCATTATCATTTCAAATAGACCAATGTCTCGTCAGGTGGCTTACCCCCTCCTGACAATTCCATCTGGGAGGGGATGTCAAAGAGGCCAGACGAAGGGCCCGACTCTCTGAAGCTGTCTGCCAAGCTGGCCCAGCAAGACATCCACTTAGGAGCCCCCTGTAACACTGCACCTGCTGGCTGGCCCTGTGTGAGAAAGAAATACCACTTAATTATAGTTTTTAAGAAAGCAGAGAAGATGATCATGATCCCCTGGTTAAAATAGTTCAAATTAACAACAGAAGATCAATCTATAAAGTGTGAAGTATTTATTTTTTTATAATCTGGTTAGACAGAGAAACCCAAACATTAAAGAACCCAGAGCCTGTGAGGAAAGAAAAGCCATGTCAGGTATTAAAAGAGACACCAAAAAAGAATCACAACAGCAATCGAACTACAAATTAAAGCTTAGTGATCCCAATTACTCATGGACAGTAATTAGAGTTGGTGTTAAAATCATTCTTCCATTTATTATTTCCATCATAACCAAGAGAAGTTACTTTTACCAGACTATGACCCTGCTCTTGAGCTGGCCTCTCCGACCCACAGCTACTCTGCCTATGCTCCTCCCTGCCCTGATCAATAACAGGTCTAAATGCTGATGAGGTTTCTGCTTCACTCTGCTTCGTTCGCTCTTGGGTGTCAACAACTCCAAACACCTGTCAGGAACAAAGCATTGCCATTGTATGAGTGCATGAGAGGAGGAAGCGGGACTACCAACATCCATGGCTCAGTATGACCTGGGCAATTAGACGAGGCTGGTGAATAGCAAAGCCAATTTAAAGCAACATGCTGTGAATTTCAGCCGTAAGCAACTTTTCTGAAGAATTAAAAAGATTTAGAAAAAGTATCTTGCCTGATCAATGTTATTCCGTGCCTCCTCTATGTCTTTATCTTGAACATCTGTTTCAATGGTGTAAGTTCCTGCATCACTCAGATTATCATCTTCTTCATTTCTGGGGCTCTTGACTTCCTCGCTTTGTGATGCCACGGGCATGATAGGAGCCTGCAGTGGAACAGGCCGGTGGATAGGAGAGGAAGCCCGGGGCTGGACGGGGCCATCAGATGGAGGAGGGCTCGCAGACTTCGGAGCAGACTGGGAAACTACCACTGTCGCTCTCTGAGCTGCTTTCGGGGAACCTGAGGTATTTCTGTCCCAGCTGGAAGAAGAGTTCTGCTTCTGCTGTTTGAGCAGTTCAGCAGTAAATTCCTGCGTAAGTTTGGATCTACGGCCGACGCTGCTAAAGGGCCGTATAGACACAGACGATGTGGAGCGAGAGGAAAAGCCAGTACTAATTCGGTCTTCTGTCTTTTCCTTTCTAAGAGAGCCAGCTCTCTGAAACCCTGAAGAAGAAGAAGAATAAGCAGGTCCCTTCAGTGGGATGGTGTAACGCTGGGTTGGCGGAGTGGTGGAGGATGCAGGGGGGACTTGTCTCTCCCCAGGAGGGCTCGAGCTCTTCCTGCCCTTCTCCTGCTTCAGTTGGAGGCCTGAGGGCTCAGGTGGGGGAGTGGTATTAGTGAAAGACTGGGAGCGCTTCTTTCTTGGGTTATCCTCGAAGAATTCAATGACAAAAGCTTGGTGAGGCTCAGCCTTGGTTTGACTGGAAATAAACTGGGACTCTGGTGGGGAGCAGGACACGGGTTCCACTGAGTCTGGCGAGTTAAAGCGCTGGGGTGAGGCAGCTCTTAAAGTCTGAGGAGAAACCTGGGAAACTTTCTGAGAGTCTGACTGGAATAAATCATTTCCATTGATGGCAGGATACCCAGAATCACTGCGAGAACCATCCTCTCCATGGTTTGCTGATAATGAAAACACAACAAGTTAGTTTAAGAGCTAACACACTGTTTCACCTGAGCTGCTAACAGACATTTTTGAACAAGGTTCAACCTTTAGTGATGTTAAGAACAGACGGATCGCAGTTTGTGCTGTACACGTCTTCACACTGCGACCTCCTCCTCATCATGCTAGCATTGCTCTGGACCAGCCAATCAGCAACTTTACTTTCTGCTGACATCACCTCTGTAGGTGTGGTAGCAGCCTCTGTGGACGGCTGCTTTCGCTGTTGGCGGAAAGCAAACTTGGTCACGTGGTCTTTGATCTTCATTTTGCCTGGTGAGCATTCGTCAAATTCGATGGTGAAGGAGGCGTGACTTTGGACAACGGGGGGCGTTGGGGTGGAGGGGACACACTCAGAGGGATCCGAAGTGTCCTTTGTTGGAAGCTCTTGAACCTGCAACTCGGGCTTCTTGGTAGGTTGCTGCTGGAATTCCTTCGTTGGGATTTCAAAGTAGCTCGGCTCCCGGCGGTAAGAGAACGAGGTCTTGGCCTGACTGTCTGAAAAGGAACCGTTGACCTCGTATCTGGGAATGTCTTTAGCAGGTTCTGTAATCAATACACAAGATGACAGTAAATATGCATGTATAGCTGTACTTAGGCTTCTGGCACCGACTACAGATATTTTAATAAATATTCAAATATACAATCTGCTAAAAACTCTGATCTATTTCCATGTAATTCTTAAACATTTCTATAAATGATAAAAAGGCTGCAGCTGTTGAATTGTGAAAACTAATCATCAAGTTGGTTTTTGGCTGTGGTCAAATATCACTTTTGGAGCTCAGAGTCCAGTGGGGGTAGCTGAGTGATAATCTGTTTCAGTCTGGGCAACACGAGGAGAACAATCACCCTTCCACCCCCCTCCAGCAGCTTACAGGGTCATAATCCATCACGAGGCAGACATGCAATGCCCACTGGCCTGGCAACCACTCCATAACTGGCAGCCAGAGACCTGCCTTGGGCTTAACCCCATCCATCTCTCAGTGACCGACAGAGCATCAGATAGCAGTGCCACAAAAGCTTACCGTTCCAAACTGGCATCTGATTCCCAGATATGGGAATATCTTATTCAATTACAGTACAAACTATGTCTTACATTGAAGATATACATGATTAACAAAGATGTAAACAAATTTAAGCAACTTTCTCTGACCTGAAGACTCCTGTTCTGGCATTTTTCCTCCTCTGTTCAGCTTTTTATTGGCTGGGTCCTCATCCTCCCCCCACCAGGATGGTTGGCCGTACAGAGGTGTAGGCTTGGATATCGGAGAATCTGTGGTAGCTAACAGACAAATGAAAACACAAACATGCCATCAGGCACATAATTTACTCTGGCACTGGGAGGGAAGAAATTCACGGATACCACCTTGTGGTGTTGTCAGAGAATTAGCGTTACACCTCTCATATATTTGCATTTTTACTACATATCCTGGGGACACAAAGGGTAGGGTGGGTCAAACTGTGATACCAGCTGTATCACGCAAAACACCCAAATAATCTCCCTCATGAGGCAATGACACAGTTAATCCTAATCTTCAAAAGAAAAAACAATGTAACACTGGATAAGGCCAAACCAGTGATCCTACACTGAGACGCTCTTCGATGACTTGAGTATACATTGTCCTCAAAATAACAGGGTGGAGATTTATCCATTTAGTCAGACTTTACCATATCCTGGCACGCTAGTCAGCCTACACACATGCCAGCGAGCCTATAATGGACTAATCAGATAATCCAGGAAGACACTTTTTTGACCTGATAGAGTAAACAAGTTCATTGGAGTTTAAAATGGAGAAAAAAACTCAAGCATCATCAGCACTTGAACACTGTTACCTTGGACACGCACAATAAGACATCAACAAAGCGACGGGAGAGGCAGAGGGGCATGCTACCCATTCCTTTTCACTTACTCAATTCTCCAGTTGTGTCTTAAGAAAACATGGGTGAAAATAACAGTGCACTGGGCAGGGTGCTGAATTAAGTTGAATTTACTCCCAACTGAAGCAACATATATAAGAGAAAGGATATAAGATGACAAAACAGCTCTTATGAAAATCTGAAGAACCAGATATTATGGGTCATATAAAGGCAGATTTTAACACTTAAAAAAACACATACCCACTTTCTAAATGATTATAATTTAAACATTTGTGGATAATAACTGTGGATAATAACTAAAATATTAGATATTTCCCCTTGAGTTTGCTTAACAATTACATAAGCAATTAACAAGAAAAAACATGACATCATTTATGTACAGAATCAGGGACTGAACAAATAATTCCATGCTCCTTCTCTTAAAGGCTCAGCAGTCCCAGACTCTAGTGAAAAAATGTAGGCCGGCCTGAGTCACTACACTGTACAGCTGAAGTGTCCAGTCCCGAAGACAGCTGGGGGATTGCATTCACTCCACATCCTGTACAGCTGCATGGGAAAATGAGCTGGAGCACACAGAAAAGGGTAGACACTCACAAATGAAGGAGGAAATTGTATAAAGTTTTTTGGGTTTGTTCGGATAAAAAACAAGCCAAATATAGATATATGCAGTCAACAAGAATGAATTTGCATCTAGTTATAGATGAGCAAAAACAGTCTCAATGTGAGGAAGCTCATTTATGTAATCTCTAACAACAAAAGTACAAAACAAAATAAAAGTTTGTTAAAGGGATATTGTATATATCAGCAAAAGAGAAGCCACTTATTCCAAGTATTTATTGAAACTCTAGTTCTTAAAGATCTAACAAACTGTGAAATACCATCCTTATCTTGTTGTGGCTGTACATTGAGTGAGACGGTGAGTTTAGAGTTCAGTTATCTCATCGGTGAACTGGTTCACAACAACACAGTGCAAGGCCACTTTAAGTGCAGGCAGTAACTGCAAAACCACAAGCAAACATGGCTTCAGTGACACCATTCAAAGAATTTGCAATGGCAGATTTATCTTCACATTCATTTTGCAAATGCTTTTTTTCCAAAGACTCTTACCAGTCACTGTGGTAACTTTGCAGTACAATCATACTTAGGTTCTGCTAGGAGATGCACTGATAAAAAACAGATCACATAATACACATTGTGTCACATTTTAGCGTTGGTTGTAGTTTTCCCACTCAACTCACAGGGCCAATTTTAGAGCAGAAAAACAGAGGAACTGCTCGATGAACAGCAGCTGGAATAGTTTTGTCAGTGTGATGAGTTTCATTCACAAACAGTCTGCTGACTGTTCCATGGTTGCCTGCGCTGTAAAACATGACTCACTAAAAACATCTGAGAGAACAGAACATAGGAAAAACTGTAGCTGGTGACAAAAATCCGCCATTAGGTACGTGGACACAAGTGCCAGGTTGGAACTACAACCTGCAACTCTTCCTCAAAATGTGCTAAACTATCATGCTTGGCGGCACCCCTATCCTTGTCAGTAGTCAGGCATGGCTGACAGAGATAAGACGGCTTGTTTAACTCCTCAGCCCTAATTCACAAATAGTCACTCTACCAACCCCATGATGTCAACATCAATTTCTTTACCGACACCACAGGATTGTAGCCTCAGCCTCTGCTCACATGGTCTCCTAATCTCACACCAGGGAAGCTCTAAATAAAAGCAGCTACAGTCGCTCTATCAAGGGATCTATGTCCAAAGTCACGCTGCACATAGAGAATCACAAAGACTCTTCCTAATGTGTGCAAACAGAGTATTCAAATCCACCTCAGTTAAAACCCTCAGACAAAAACAACTTTTGCTATCATAATCCTTCTTCCTTCCTGCTAATATGCATCTACAATGTTGGCGTATGTGCGGACGAAGATGTTTACCTGTGAGCGACTGGGCCCTGCGCTCAGCCCGGTCCTGTAATTTGACATTAGAGTCCTTGCTCTTTTCTGAGCTGTGAAACAGTTGCATTTCCTTAGTCTTGGCGTCCAGGGATTTTATACCGAGATGCAACTGGCTGGTGTACTTCTCATGCTGTGCAGAGAGAGGGGAAGCAGGATGTGAAAAACCTCCTCAGTACAGATGCAAATGTTCTCACACATATAAAGGAAGGATGTCCACTGGGGACTTCTCTAGTTTAAACTCAATTTCATTGTCTTCAACCAAGTTTGTGGCATTTAATTAGTTAAACAGATGATACAGTGCAAGGAGAACACAAAAATAAGGTACAATATACAGGTGACACTCAACAATGCCTGAAACAAGAAAGCAACACTTTCTTTAGTTTAGCCCATGAACACAATGGTTTACACATTAATTATTATTTTAATCATCTTACACAATGTTTAAATAGCTTACTTCTTATCAATAAACTTGTAAACATTTAGCTGTCCACGTTAGTTTCTCTCTTGGATCTTCTGTTCAGTCCTATGAAAATATACAACCCTTATGCTTTTGTCAACTGGACAAAGATTTGTTAAGAAAGTTGCAAATGATAAGTAACTCCAAAAAGATTAATTGGGAGTAATCACCATCGTATATGACAGTAAGGTTAGAATAATAGATCCATGTAAAGCATTTCTGTTCCGTGAGAGCTCAAAACGCTAACAAGGGAAATGGTGAGTTTTACTTACTTTCAGAGCTTCCTCTGGGACCTTGTGTTGACTCCTCTCCAGGATATACACATGGACATGTTCAGAATGAGTTAAAGTCCTCAAATCTACAATTCTTTAGTCCAACATTTCATCTAAAATCTAGCTATACATTCCCACTCAGGCACAATCAACACATACACAGAACATAAATGTGATTATGCCTTCATCGACTTTGTTTAATTCATCCCTTTACTCTGCGTGAAAAGATCAAAGGTTGTTATCCTATTGCAGTAGTTCAATAAAATATGATCATAACATTTTCCTATTGTTATCTACAGTTCACCATTCATGAGTTTTCTTCTCTAGGGGTCAAAGGGCACTGGAGCTTTTCTGTCCACAGCTGACCATAATCTAAAACTCCTGACTGGAAAACCATCCAGATTAACATGCCAAAGCAGCAGAAGTGCACAGGCACAAAAGGAAAGAAAATGCAATTAATGTCTGTCTGAAACAGCCGCTGATCACTGGCTCATTTCTGTGCAGGCAAGCTAATCATCAACTCTAAACTGGTGCAACTGAGGAGCAGGAAGTCTAACAATAACACAAACCTAATCATGATCAAGACAATGGCAGCATAGTGTGACTAAACTTTGAAGAAGAAAAATAGGATAAGGATATCATAACCAAAACGAATGACATCTGACAGCTTCAGCGTGATGTATGTTTGGTCCGGGATCCTGAGGTCGTTCACAAAGGTCTGCAAAACAGAATCAAACTGATGTCATTTTCTCTGCATATACTCAATTTGCCCACACACAGTTGAAAAACCTTCTAAATTCTTGTGGCATGAACCTGAATACTATAAGGTGCTTTGCAACTGGACTCATTTCCACTAAAAGTTTATCCACCAGCACACTAAAACTGATTGGATTACGCTATTATGCAACAGCAGATGCAGTTTTTAAGGGTAGAAATAAACACAAAAGTGTTGGATTACTGTTTGGTTTCCTGCTGCCTCAGGTAGAAGTCAGTGAGAGATATTACTGTTCGGATTGCTAAATTCTCAGAAACACAAGAATAACACCATGCACAAAAAGCAGTTCTGCACAAACTAAATGAAGCTAAATGGGCAAAGATTTTAGTTACAGATCCTGTTCTGCTCTGATTAGCTTGGCTATGGTTACAAGAGCCAAAAGAAACACTCAGTGAGAACAATGACTGGTTTCTCCCACTACCCAACTCTGGGTTTCATTGGAATAATGTTGCAATGAAGTGGCAACCAAGCAGAAAGCTGAGAGGGGAACGGAGTGACATACAAACACTGGGAAGGAAAAAAAAATTTAAAAGGGGCATAATCCACCAGGAAAATCCAGATTCCTGACTGTCGCTCTGCTAGCTGTCTCTGGCACACAGAGGTGTATTTTGTGCTGCTGGAATGATTGTGAGACAAAAGATCAAAGAGCCCCCTTTTTCCTCAGTCTGAATGAAACAGGGAGTCTGGTGATAAAGATGGTGTAACTCACCCCGTTCAAGCTGCCCAGATCTTTCACCATGTGCTCATCTGTGTTTGGGTCATAGTTGATCACAGCATGCTGTTTGTCCACACTGCGAGACTGCAGAACAAAAAGCAAAGCAAAAAACAGTCATATCAGAAAGGATTTGCTAAGAAATTGATTAAACTCAAAGAAATGTGAAGACATCACCTCTGATTCCTAGTTAACTCAAATGAGGATTTCAAGTTAAACTGTAACAAACCCCACTTTTGTTTTAAAAAGTCACATGGCCATGTGCAATGAAAATAAAACATACACATCTGAAACATTTTAAACTGAATAATACTACAAAGATAGCGGATTTTAAAACTGGATTGTACCATACTTGATACAAAATTATAAAAACATTGTGATTTTGTCTGTAAATGAGAAACATGAAAATCAAGACTGAAAACTATGATCTTCAGCGTTTCAGGCAACGGTGCATGATTAAAATAAAAAAATAAAAAATCACTGCTTAGCCTCAGAAACACTTATTGTTATAGTTTCATCACAAAAACAGGCAGAGAAAGAAATGTAAAGAAGATCCAGACATGTCTCTGACCCCTCTGTGTCTGAAATCTTCAGGGTCTGACTGCTATGAAGTGGAAAACTTTAGTGGAAAGTGTTGTGGCTTGATAATTATAAATCAGAAATTCAGTTTGGAAATCATGGCCAAAGACGAGAGGAACCGTCCAACATGTCAGTAGTGCACAGCTGAAACACCGACGCACATGACAGTATAATGTCATGCAAATTAGACCTGTTGCAATAAAAAAAAAATAGTGCAAAAAGGTTTGCGACCACAATAGTTTTGATTTGTTGTCCTTCTCTGTCTGAACCCTCTCGTTTCTCGTAGACACTTGACACTGGTCTTACTTGACACCCTCACGGTTTCCTACGATACCATTAAGTGTAGCAGGTATATTTTTGTTGCTACTTTTTTGGTTGAAGAGTTACTAACTAGCAGTTTCCCTGTCTGAGCCCCATATTTGATATTTTGATCACAGAGACTCATTATCTCTCATATTTATTGTTTTTTGTTTATTTATCCCAAATTTCTTCCAGTTCCTGTGAAAATGTTGTTTGCAAATGAAAGTTTAATAATCTTTGAAGTGGTGTACCTGCATCATTGTTATAGCATTATCATATTATATATTAGTTGAAAATTGTCTCAAAATGATCATAACATTATAACAATTTTAGAGACGATTAATCCCACAGTAAAATTTGTTATACGACAGGCCAATTGCAAATGTACAAACACACTATTAATATTTCATGATGTATACAAGTTGTGAATTTACTCATTTACTGCCATCCAGATATTTTTTTAGGGAGGGTCTTGCTTACTTCAGCATGACGACATGAAACTACATTCTGCATGCATTACAACACATGACTCCAGGACCTAAACTGGTTTTCCTGCAGCCCAGACCCGCCAGCCACTAGAAACAATAACCATACATGACACAAAACATTTGACAAAGGGAGCACTCAGTGGCTGAAATCAAATAATCATGCAAGAATGAGAAACATTTAACTTTCAAAACTGCAACAGCTAGTCTCTTTAGCATCAAAGCTTTGGGGAAGAAGAAGTGATGGAACACAAAGCACACTTCTTTCGCATTTCTTTAAATGGGCCCCGGAAATCAAGTTTAAAATGAGCACAGTTTGTTTTTAATAATTGAAGTTTTCATATTTGTCATTTCAGTTCTTAAATAACACATCTAAATAATTTGTTATTAATTGTATCCTGTTTGCATTTAGTTTTAAACAAACTTTATACACTGCAACATACTAAAATGAGTCAGTCCTCGATCAAACTCTGCTCTCCACGCCAAACCTTTGAGCAGAGCACATACCTGCCTTTCACAGTGTATAATTGTGCTTTCTTTGATTGCACGCAGACTGAAAAACCGATTCAGAATGACACAGAACGACTCTTTTCTGCTCATTAGCACTTTGGGCCTTTCAGTCACAGCAACACAAAGGCTACAATGACTGCCAGACTCATTTGCTGAATTAACACTGTTCTCCAATGGACCATTTGTAGGCTTGCCATGAAGCGTTCCAACGCTGCTGACCGATCCACTCAGTAAACTTTTAAGTAACATCTTGTAAATACCCTAAAACCCATTAGCAATGTCCCAATTACAGATTTACTTGGTATGATTACTGTTAAAGAAAGTGTCACGACAGTGTTACGGTCATGATTTTACGACCATCACAATTATTGTGTGCTCATTAATTTCACACTATAAATGTGTAAAATGAAACTGCATGAATACTTCTTTTAGGTCATTAAGTTTTATACACCTTTTTATTTTGATGCAAACATTACAAAGTAATATAGAAACTAACCAAGAGGTCGCATTCCAACAAAAGCCCCTTTGCTCTGTAAACTGTAAATAAATCCTACATATTAACTCTGGATTTCTGTAAAAATAAATAAATAAATAAAAAGAAGAAGAAGAAGAAGAAACTGATAAAAAAGACGACATGACCTTTACCTGGACCTGGGAGGCCTCATTCTGCAAAATACATTTTAAAAAATGTTTTTGAATATTTGTTTTGAAACCGAGTAGAGAATTTCGAAACGCAGAATAAAACAATTCGATAACTTTGACTTCCAGCTGCCCTTTAGCAGAGTAGCTACTTTTCAAAAATAAATAAATAAATACTGGAACTGTAAAAATAAAAAGGACAAGAATTTATATCTATCATCAAATGATGTTTCTTCTGGAAACCATAGGGCACTGACAGCAACAACAACATAAAAAACACCACCATCATGCCAAGACATTTATATTTGAACAGCAAAAAAAAATATTTAAAAAAGAAGACATATTTCAGTGTTCACTAAATGTCAGCGTAATGTCAGCGTAAAATCTGACAAGGATGTCTTTATCAGTTTTATTTTAAGGGAATAACTCCACGCTGCCCCACTCTAATGCGCCTCTTCTGCAAATGCATGGAATGAAAAAGCAACATGAGGGACAACATGCAGATATGGTGCAACGTTCTATGTGCAAGTCGTGCAAATCCGCTATTCTGGTTCAGACATAATCTTTAATGAAAACTGATGATATTGAGGGATCTTGATGATTAATTGAATGTGGTGTTTAATTCTCCAATTAATTGTTAAATTAAGGAATCATGACATCCCTATAACACACAGTGACAGATTTATCAATTAGCTTACCTCCTTGATTGGTTTAACTTTACTGGCTGTATCTAAAGGTTACTACGTTCCTAACTTGATGGCCTTTAGCTTCACTTGATCCCGTGCTAGTACTAAGAAATAAGAAACACATCTTCACTCAACTGAAAAAAAAGTGCTCCTGCTATGTTGCATGAGGTGTTCAGACCAGTAAGTCCCCACAGAGATACTGGCCCAACAGAACCAGTCATGACATCTTTGCTTTATGAAATTACATCACTTCAAGAGAATTCCTGCTTTTCATGCTAAGCAGGGTTCTCACGCTCCAGACTTTCAGCTGTCATTTGAATAGAGGAAAAATGCATTAAACTAGCCACAAAAGAACCGCAAATTAAAAAGGCTTAAAATGATCTGGTACAGAAACTGTTTGTCAAATCAGGAAGTGGTCCTGAATACTTCAGCAGAGAAACAGAAAAGCCTGCATCATTTCAGAGAGGGAGAAGCTTGAGGTTTTTCCTGGATCCAACTATGCCTAAATGTGGACATAAGCAACTTTTCAATTTAACCAGCCTCTGTGGTTGGCAGAACATTTCTGGCCTCAACACACAAAATAATAGTATAAACAACTGCCTCTAAGGCAACGTTCCTCCTTTGCTGCCCTGAATACAGAGAGAAGAAAGAGGGAGGGAGAATGTTTTACAGAAACCACAAAGAAATTGTGTTTATAACAACACATAAAAACAATGCAGTGGAATACTTTGGTTGCAACTTAAGTCATTGTTTGAAGGGCTGTCAGGGGAAACTTTGTAATTGGAGACTATCACCAGGTTCCCACTGAGAAATGCATGCACACAAACCTTGCAAGGGGCCTCCCACCAGTTTTTATCATACATCTATGACTAGCTGCAGGCCTGTGTCTGAAATCATTTCAGAGGGGTGCACATTTCCTCGCCATCTTCCTTGGATTACACTGAGACCTGTATGTTGTGTAGGCCCAAACTTCAGCTCACCTGCAGCATTAGCTCGCAATCATCCCTGCCAACAAAGATCATCTCCCGGGGCAACCTGTGGCGTGTGCCCGAGCTGCTGACCAGGAACCATGATGTCACGCTCATGTTGGGGCCACGTGTCAGGATCTTCTTAGCATCCTGCAAGAAGACAGAAGGAATAGATTAAAATTCAATATATGTGTCTTTTAACAATGATGGATGTCCTGTAAAAGTTATCCTGTGACAGCTTACTTTAGTGTGTAGATTACTGAGCGGAAGTTCTCATGCTGGCCAAGTTAAACTTGCTTATCAAAACATTTCTTGACCGACTGTGTTACAGCTAAGATGACACATTAAATTACAATTCCCAATATCTTTTGTATTCAGATTTTCATACCTTAAATTACATAGTAAAACAGGTTTGAAACAAAACTTCAAAAAATTAATTTTCACAAAACATTTTTTTTAATCTAAATGTGTTTTTAGTTGTGTTTTCAGTTTTTGTTGACTTTTTTTGATAACTGACATGTAGTCTGCTGCTGTGTATGGTTATGAAGCAATGTAAATAACGCAAGTGATATGAATAGCTATTTATTATATTTAATTGCAGTGGACGACACAGCGCAGAAAATGAGATGTGTTGCACTTTGTATTGTGGTATGTACTTTGACACAATCCTTTGAAAATAAATAACAACACAACATACACTATTTAATCAAATTTTGAAAGATACAAAAAAACATGAGGGGACAAAAGAAATATTTATGGAATCAGTTAAAAAAAACCTGTTGCAAAGGGGCGCTCAAGAGTAAGTTAACAGCTATATAACTTCAGTGCAGGTTTTACTTCCTGTACATTAGTTAACTAAATAATATTGACAAATATACAAACCAATCTTTAGATATTAGGATTAAAACCTATTTAATGTTTCACAAACGAAGCACAAACGGGTATTTTTTCATGTCACCAGGGACAGCTAATGTTTGCCGGTGACAGGGAGTTTGTTTAGCTAACCATAGCGAGCCTCTAACACCGAAACCAGCTTTCTCCAATGATTTGTTCCCAACAGGAACTTACCTTTAATGCTTTCTCCGTTTTACGCCTGATTGAAGCCAGTGTTTAACGCCCTACTGTCGATTAAATTCGACAGCCGACATAAAGTTCCACCAAATAGGCCAGGTGACACAGGACAGGTAAATTTCTAACACACCCTCTTCCCCCCGGGAATGACAACCGTACGAAACTCTCCCTAACGCCTCTTCTCTCTGTCCTGACTCGGTGACGTAGCTCTACAAGTCCCATCAAACGAGTTTAATCTGAGAGGAGGAGGGGCAAGAGGTCTCACTCTGTAGATCGGCCACGTCTGCCAGTAGAACTTTATTTTTATTTAAATATAAAGACTTTATTTATAGGCTTTAGAACTGAGAGATGATAATAAGTTTGTTCCATCAATTATCAAAAGTAAGTCTGTAAAACATTAAGAAATTTTGGGCTGTAGAAATAAATTCTAAAAATGAAGAAATAATGCATCCTATTAACGTCTCAGCATCAAATGAATAATAGGGCTACGAGAGAAAATATTATAACGTACTATTAAAAACAAAAACAAAACAAAACAAAAAAACAAAGCGTAAGCGTACGACAAGAAACCACATCTCATCTGCTATTCACCATGTAGTGAGTTTCCGTTTAAATACACGATCTATGGCTATAATCGCAGCCCGGCCCGTTGTGGACTTTATTATCCATGATTTTGTTTTTAACAAAAAGTAAAAGGAAAAATTTTTATTTTCTATTGCAATGAACTGAAACGGGTTGCAATTCTTAAAATGATAAACTGGAAATAAACCACAGTTAATCAAGGTCATTTATGTATTTATGCTGAAAATGGTGCTTCTGAAAGAATAAAACAGATATCTAAGTTCAAGAAATTTGAAATGAACTTGCATTATATCTTTTATATTATATTTTGTTCTCACTTAAATCAAACTAAACTTCTAGCTTTGGTCTAGATATGTGTTTCGGAATTATTTTAAACCTTAGCCTGTAGATGGCGCGCTAGTTCTAATCTACAGTATGTTTTTTTTCTGCAAAAGTGACTTTTCTTTTATTCATTCAGGTAACTTTATGCAGCCACAAACTGATAGATATTGACTATCCAGAGTTTTTATATCTCTTTTGGGATATTGACTATTAGTATTTACATTGCCCTTTCTGGGTGCACTTTCTGTTTAAATAATCCTCTGATATTGAGTTTTACTTACTGTAGTGAGTGTATTCCAGGAGTTTATAGTCAAATCTGTTTCTAATGGGCTTTATGCACAACTCCACTACTTCCTGAACTTAAGCCAGCTGCTGAACAGATCAGTCCAGGTGTGTCTGACCTCAATAAATGGCCAGACAAACCTGGATTACTCAGTTCGTCTAGTAATGAAAGACAGGACTCATGGCAGATGGCTTAAGTTCAGGAAGCAGTTGAGTTGCCCATAAAGCCCATTGCCTGACCTTTAAAAGATAACTCCCCCATTCTCACTTAATGAAAACAAACAAACGATAAAACCCCTTCTCTAAGACAATACTTCCCAGGAGAGATAATTTAATTTTACTGCATATTATTCAGTTTGTTTTGTTGTTAAGATTTCATGCTTTTGAGTCAGAACTCTTGTAAAGAAACCATTTTCAAGTACTGTAAGGTAGCAATTATCCCGCTGAGGTGTTCATGAACAAGACACCAAACAAGATCCAGGCCTGTCTCTGTGTAGCCGATTGTGCATGCTTGCTGCTGCGACATCAAGTAAAAATTGTTCAATTATAAAACTGTTGACAATAGCCAAATACATATAAAACGTGCTAAAGAACCGTATCCCAGTTTGTTCTGTTTTGAGTAGTCAAGCTGAAGTCAGATAAGCTGCAGCGGTTGTCAGGTGAGTGCCACCCTGGGCTCAAACCTGAATCTCATTGTGTGTGATGCTGCTGTTCATTGCAGCTGGCCAAAAGACCAATCTGTGAACTCTGGCTGTCAACATCTGCTCCAGAGACTGTACCATCTGCCAAAGGCCCCTGGGGGAAGAGCATCTTTCCTTGTCTCTGACCAGCTGCAGATTCTAAAATGTGGACCTGAGCAGCTTTGTAGAGGCAGAAAACAGCCAAGACACTGTCAGAGCTGCTGAGTGTTGGAGCATTTATCCAACACATTCTCCATGTTTTACTTGGAGAGTATGATCACTTCAAAGTTTAGTCACACCAAACTCCTGCTTTTATTGATCATTTCCCTCCTCCATTTAATAGGATGCAGGGTTGAGCCATCTGTGGTTACATATAATGTAAGATTCAATCATTATCTCACATCCTCATTATTTTGCCAAACAATGCATGATTACCAGACTGAAGTAGATGGGTCCACACAGCAATTGTTAAGACCTTTTATTTCATCAATTTGAAAGAAACAAGTAAAAACAGTGTACAAAGTTTATATTATTTGTTTACTAAAGCTGGTGTCCTCAGTCTCAGGAAAACAGGAAGGGCAGGTACAAAAAAGTTGAAATAAAAAATATAAAATGAACTTTCCCTATTTTCAGAAGGTGACAGCAAAGGAGGGGAGTGTGCATAGGAATAAGTAACAGAGTCAAAAAGTTAACAAAGGTTTGCAAACGATTTAAGAGAAGACAAACATTGTAAAAACCATTACATTCAATTACGTTTTATGCACTTTTTGAAAAATGATTATCTGTCATTGTAAAAATACTGAAGTGCTTTTACAAACTCTGAGAGAAGAGTTTCACTTCCAAAGAGTCTTAGTTTAGCCTCAGCTGTCTTTAAAAAGGGAACAAATCATTCAAACAAGCAAATCTTGTTTTATCTGCAACCACAAGACTTGTTTTTATATTATAAAAGAAGCCAATTTAGGCTTTACCAACCATTAAATACAAATAGGGGTCCAAATACAATCATTTTGGGGCAGCAAAGTGCATATCATTGGCACAGTTAAACTCATTTTAATCCATGCTGGTCTCATATAAATAACCCAGAAGCTCACGAAGGGATCAAAGGCCCCTAAAGTATCAAATGAAAAGATGACGTTTTCCCCTGAAGCCCAGTTTGTTTGCAAAGTATTCCTAAAGAAGTGTATTCTGTTAAAGTTAAAGTGACCTCATTGAGGCTGCCGCATATGCACTGGGTGGAAAACACCCAATAGTGTACTGTACATGGAGGAAAAACCCAGATAGGAGAAAAGTTTCTGAAGGGTCAGTACTGAGTGATCCAGTCAGAGGAAAACCAGGAGGTGTTTGCAGCACAGCATTCAGATAAAAAAAGGCATCAGGATCTATAAGCACTTACTTCAGGGGGAGCTGGGGAAACTATTTATTAGCCTGAACAGGAAACAGTGGGTCTCTCAGTGATGTGCAAACAGTTACAAAAAGAATCCACTGTAGGTCATCTTAATGCCTAAATGATTACGCACGCTGCATTCTTTGCATACCTGCCATTCCTCACATCAGACTGTATTGCACAATTGATTTGTTAGACCCATTGTGGTGTGACATGATCAAACAACAGACTGACTGGTGTCAGTTTTGCATCAGGACAGTGGGAAAGTTAGAAAATCCTTTCCAGAAGATTTCATTTCAGTCTTCGGTGATTCAGCCATGTGTAACAACACGTAAGTATGCAGGAAGATGAACTTTATTTGATACGGTACATTCACTTCTGAAGCCAAAAAAATGTCTTAATGGACTTGGGAAAACATGGATTTATCAGCCACTCAACAAACTACACACTCTTTGCTCACATGGTGTTTTTGGTCCACAGCATGCCTATTTTCTAATTGAAAATGGTTGATATTTCACTGTATATAATCGATATAAACAAACCCTTTATTTCATGAATTTTATAGTCGTAGCCTAATCTGTGCATAACATAACTACATTTCCTCATTCATTATGGTGTATGGAAACCTGCTCAGTATACAACATAACAACCAGGAAATGCAAGGTAGTGTTATCTCCATGGTCAGTCTTCAAAGGCCACATAGAACGAGTACATTTATCTTTGTTTTGTCTTGGGTTTCCTCCTTCCTGTAAAACGCAACATGCCGATTGTGACCGTTACATCCGACAACCGCTTCTGCAGATGACGCTGGGAAGATGCGGCCGCGGCATTGGGCTTTCTGAGAGTGCAGTCGGGGGGAAAGAGGGGAGATGGTGGGACGAGAGGAATGTTTGAAAGTCGTTTAGGCCGTCCCACTGGCAGAGTAGGAGAACTGGGGGAAGTGGGGTCTCCGCTCGCTGTCAAAAGACTCCATACTGTCATCTGGGGTTGGAGAAAAAAGAAACCATCACTTAGCGAGAGAAAAATTAAAAGTTAAATAACTTTTTTTGTCCTTTAATCATGGCAAAAATACCAAGGGAACAAATTGGACATCAAGAACCTTTTTTCCTGATTGAATCCACTATAATTACTGCATACCCTCTCATATATATAAAAAAAATGTAATTTGCACTAATGATATCAACAAACTTCTAAAATGTATAACCACATGTTTAGAAATGTTAATACAATGTGTAAAATGCAGAACATTTATTGAATATTGTTTAAGCACAAATTAAAATAGCATTAATACACCATAGCATGCTGAAGATGAGATTTATGTGCATTGAGGTCTGGGGAGACCACGTTTTGTAGGTTTGGGAGTGAATTGATTGATTACAGAATTTCATGCTCATCCTTTTTTAATTTTTTGTTTAATAATCCATTAGAAATGATCCGCTGGTAACAGGATAAAGGCTGCACACAAGCCAGTAAAGACCTTGACCCGGGCACAATAAAGCCATTCTAACGTAAAAACATGCAGAAAAACCATCTCACTAAAATGAGCAGGGCTGTCCCCAAAAGAAAAGACCTTGATAGAAGTGTATGTTGCTCTACAATCATCATATATGCTACAGCATCAGTGGTAACTTTTCAAACATGAAGGTTACACATGCATCTCCATTTCATCACAGATACTGACATATTGGATGGCAAGAGGCAAAGTCTATGAGCTTGGAAATTAGAAAATAGAATAATTTTCTGCTAGTTCATCTTAAATAACATTTAAACTCAGAGGAGAGCAAAGTTTCTGTCTTTAATGTCCAAACCTAGTAATTGTTAGATCATCATCCTAAACCATTAAATCCTGAAATTAACTGAGAATATTTAACATGAAATTGCAAATTTATCTACTGGATTTCTTCCAAACTTGACTTGTCTTCAATTTTTCTTCATGAGTATTTTATGTTTTATTGTTTTAAGGCATCAATAGCCTTCATTTCACAGTTGACTGAAAGGGGGTCAGAGAAAACATGACATGAGGCAAAAGGCCACTTTTTTTTAATGAAAGCATCTTATTACTTTTCAATCATTTAATTATCCATAATTTTCTTCTAAAATTTAAATCATTTTATTAAATTTCATTCCCTTTATTTTATCATCAGGAAGGTGTCCCAATGAGAGTCAAGTTCTCTTTATTTCCACACTTTGCTACAATAAAAACTACACAGATGCATTAAATACACGGTCATACCTACTAAACCCTGTTATAAAACCGTATGTATAAAGGAGAATATTTGTATGCTCATAATATTTTTGAGAACACTCTCATGCAAAATGAGCATAAATAGGAAGAGCCATAAAAAATATGGTTTATGAATTAATAAGGTTTATTTAATTGAATTCCGCTTTCATTTACATTTTAAATGGACAGCATATATACTTCAAAACTGTTTTATACTCCTATTTAAATAGCTTGTATTGCAAATCAATTTTACTCTTTTCTCAAACCTCAATTTCCCTATGTAGTCATTCACTTATGCGCTTATTGTGGGCTTGCATTTAAGAGCTTCATGAGCTGGAAAACTGTTTTAATGGCGCTGGCTCTCCAGTAGAGGGCACACTGCTCTCAAGGGAGCTGGTAATGCCCTAACTCACATTTATGAACTCTGCAGAACTGGAGCCAACAGAGGCAAAATCTGCGGACAGACGAGTTTCAACAATGAGACTATCGATATTAGCTCAACTTTCAATTCACAAAGGTTAAAAAGAATTCATTATACTAGTTTGGTTGCAGTTCATCTGCACGTGCCACACAGCTCTTATGATGTGTAAACACAACATCAAAATGCCGCTCCAGAAACAGTCTGATAACTTGATGTTGTCTTATTACTGCAAACACAAAGTCATATCAGTGTTTGTGAGTGTGATGCTACCTTGTCCGGGTGGTGTAATAGTGATGGTTTGTCCCGTGAACTCCTCGTCAAAATATCGTGTGTCCGTCTCCGAGGTAACTTGGGGCTTAAACGGCGGCACCAGCTGTTGTAGAGGAGAGGAGACGCAATTATATCAGAACATCACAGCCATCAGTCAGTGCGGTAACAGTTGGCAGTCTGCTGACTTTGTATGTAGTTTCTACTTGATGCAGCTTCATGTCACATAACCTTATTGATCCCTGCAGGAATGACGGCTATCCAAATTTGCTCTTTATAGAGACAAAAATCACAAAAAAAATAAACAAAAACGTACTTTCTTCTCATAGACGTCTTGCCATTCAATGCCGGAAAAGAACTTGTGCTGCATGATTTCCTTGGCATCCTCAGGCCCTCCACCTAACCTGGAAGCACAAAGGCAAAATATTTGTAACATGTGGACAAGAGCGGCTGTGGTGGGGAAGCGAACAGAGATCTGACCTTTGCATGGGGTCCTTCTTCAGAAGACCCGAGAGCAGCGAACGTGCTTCAGGGCCGAGAGTCCGAGGGAAGCGGATGTCTTCCATGAGGATGAGCTCAAACAGCTTCTCATGGTCCTGGTTGTAGAAGGGCAGTCTGCCACACATCATCTCGTACATCACCACCCCGAGCCCCCACCAGTCCACAGCACGGCCGTAGTCATTGTCTTCAAGGACCTAAAAGAGGAGGCGGAGACGATGTCAGGCTTTAAATGCAGTTGTTGTGATGCTATAAGACCATTTCATAACGCAATACCTCTAAATCACATTTGCAAAATAGTTCATGGTCGGACTAGGGATGTAACGATACTTTGAAATTCAATAAAAAATTTATTCAAACTGGTTTAAATGGCAATTGATGTAGAAAAAAAGGAAAATCGATTTACATGCAATGCAATCAATGCAATGACGTTCAAAACAAATAAAACTTCTTTTAGGTCATAAATAGATTTGTGATCATTTCCATATCTATAATTATTTTTTCAGTGTTGAATTTTGTTCACAGGTCACAGTTTTAAACAAGGGAGAAAAAGACAAATAAGAAAAAGATCATTTGGCCATAAAATAACTAATAATAATTAACTAAGTAATAATAATAATTTTGTTGGAACAAAAAAAAATCTTAAAAAAGTCGAAATCGAGAACTTAAAATCGAGAATCAAATTGAATCCTGCCCTGAGTGAATAATTACATCCCTATGTCTGAGCAATAAGGACACATTGGACATCACAACTAACCCCCAGCAAAATCACCCAGCTCTCCCTTCTGGTCTGGACTTTTGAGGCAGCTCCAGCCAACACTGACTCACATCTCGCATTAAGAGCAAGGATAGAGTTTCCGCTGGAGCCTTGCATATTTAATCACCACAGGGCCTTCTACACATTCGTAAACACACATACAGATCAACAGACGAGGTGTTGGTTGCTTAAATAAGCCGATTTCTGGCATTAAATAGACCAGGGTTTTAAACATTCGCAAATGCAGTTAAGATAGCACAAAACAGGTGAATAGTTTGCGTTATTCTTTCCATAAGATGACTCTTCCTTGACAGCTCTTAATGAGACAAACTCCTCCATTGTTGTGCTTGGTGAACAGTGCAACCTGTTGCATGACTAATGTGCTGCTGAGCAGAGTTGTTCCAAGGTCCCTGGGGACATGTACTGGATTCTACCTCGCCAGGCGGATGTTGAAGGTGAAATCAAGACAAGGAGAACAGTCTGTTCTCTTAAACCTTCAGCGGTACGATGAAGATTATTCAGACCTTAGAATAGAAACCAAGGTAAAAAGATAAGGGTGGATTAATAAAATTAGATCTGGAGATAGAGGGGGGGGTCCTGGAAAACAGATGGACAGAGGTGTCCGTAAAAGGAACAAAACTGGTGTGTGCGCATGCATACAGCGCGCATGTGTCTGTGGGCACTTAGCCTGGTACTGCAGTGAGTGTTGAGCATCAAGGAGGGCTGGGAGGGCAGGGGAAGTAACGTGAAGCCGGTGCAAGGCTAGGATTACTGGGCCGTCTCTATTTCCAGCGCTGCTGTCGTGTGATTCACACCGTGCGACAGCTGGGTCTGCAGCTGCCCCATATATGTAGAAGAGCACCACAGCTGTGAAGCTGCCAGGAGCGCAGGAGCCAAGCTCATCCCTCATATACGTAACCAGGACTGCCTGCTTGCCTGGGCCCCAGCTCCGAACTAATACTGTTACACTGCCCCAAAGGAGAGGAGAGGGTGGGGTGGGGAGGGAGGAGGGCTGCGGTGCTGCTGCTGATTTGGAGATCTACTCTGTGTACTGCACTTTTTATGCTCACAAAGTTCTGCACTGACACCCATTAATCTTTCAAGTCGGTGAATCCAGATCAGTGTTGGTGGCTAGATTAAACACATCTGCATTTTTCTTTGTAGATGTTCCCTAACAGACCGTTCCCCGAGCCGTTAATGGTTTTTCCTTCACATGGTGCTTAATAAAAGTGACAAAAGTGAATTTATCCGACGAACTCCAGAGACAAATTGGTCCGGCTAGCGCAGATCGGGGTCCATCCTCCCTCCCCTCGTCCCTTCTCCGCAGATCTGGGCAGAATATTCCCAGACGTTATAGCATTCCAGTGCAGCACACACACACAACAAGGTCATTGTTTACCGCAGAACAACCTGTAACACTGCCTGGCCTGCACTCCACAGAGACGCTCGCCAGCGCCCCTGTTGCTATGGTAACGCCCCCTGATGTCTCCCCGCACTCCGCTGCCGAGGTTGGAGCTGTCATAGGCTGCGCTACTCTGTGCAGGAGCGATGCGGGATGGGAGGCGCTTGGGGTAGACAGGTGGGGTGGAGAAGAATTTTCAGGCTAAGGTATATAGAAAATAAACATTTCCTCTCTGTTTTGTAATGTTTTCTTCATGGGAAGCAGTAATCTCTGCCATCCACAGGGCTGATGATTGAACAGAGTTCAGTCTGAGACACCCTGATGCAATGCTTGATAGGGTGCCCACACCAGAATCTGCCCAGGTCAGGTGAGGCATCCGAAGCAGCAACACAGTCTGCAACAGCTGCTGCAAATGTAGTCCCTTTATATTTTCTCCCTTCTTTCTTTTAACCCCCTCTTCCAGAGGCGGAAGCTCACGTTTCCTGAGGTACTGCCAGCCAATTACCCCTTCCTCTGCCCTCAACCAGAAAATTCCAAATGCAGTCTAAAAACAACGGGAAGCATTTTTACGGCAGCAGGCGAGGGAACCCGCAAACACCAGTGCACTTCCACAGACATACTGCAAACACTCACAATGAAATATCAGGTTAAACAGCCCCACTCCAACACTTGTCACACCTGCACGCAACAGGGAGTAGCCACACCCCTCCTCTTAGAGCAAATATGAGAGCAGTCTGCCCCGCACTGGGTACGCTGCACACTCATTAACTCAACTTCAGCTGGAGATTAGAAAGGCATTTTCAGACAGCTGCTCTTTCCTTCAAATGCTTCCCCAATCATGTCCAAAAACACACAGCACTTTTGTTTGGGATTTACAGATGTCATGTTAATAAGGGCCACCGCTCATGACCGGGATACAAACTGTGTTTATGTCTACTTTAAGAGTGGTTTCTGAAATCAGATTCCTTTGTACAGGTCACAAAAGGGTCATGAATGAAGTGTTTGATTTGTCTTCATGATTTTGTGACTCTATGCTATTGGATAGACAAGTTCCCTAAACGAAATCTCAGTCTGTCGACTGACCTGACAGACTGAGATTTAAGGCAAAGCAAGGCAAGTTTATTTGTAAAGCACATCTCATGTACAGGACGATTCAAGGTGCTTTACATAAAACATTAGAAGCATTACAGCAGGGTGAAAAAAAGGAGCATGAATGAGATATCAAAATAATAACAAAAAGAGGGATTTTCTTAAATTTATCACTGATCAAGCTTTTCTGCAAGAAACACTGAAGTTAATAAAAGGTATTTACCTCAGGTGCAAGGTACTCTGGTGTCCCACAGAAGGTTTTCATGGTGGCGCCATCTTTGATCCCTTCCTTACACAGGCCAAAATCTGTGATCTTTATATGCCCGTCTTTGTCCAGCATGAGGTTTTCCAGCTAGAGAAAAAAAATAATAATAAAGAGAACACATAGTTGCATCAAAATCAAATGACTCCTTTTATGGATATGACAGAAACATAGATCTATTACATCAATAGATTTTGTTTAAAAATTTTTTTTTTTTAAATCAAAAGGTTTTCTGAAAATTTTAAATTAAAATAAAAAGAGTGTTCAATGTTTTCACCATTTTGTGCACAAATCAAACATACAAATACAGGCAAACAGGCGAAGGATGTGCATCACACATTGTCATGACTGGAGGCTGCATGTCCTCCCCCTCTTCACTGTCCCTATCTCAGTTTAAGTCACCTGGCAGCTGTAGCTCACACGTGGCCAGCAGCGCCCAGCCAGAGTCAGCACATCCTCCAATCCTGCTACCCTGGCATTTTCAGGAGAACCCTAGCAGGCTGGGAGCCTGCCTCATAAACCCGAGGGAGAGAAGGAGGGTGGGAGGGAGAGTGTGCTGTGCTGACCTGGCTGGTATAGTTTTATCAGCTGGAGGTAGCATGGCTACTGATACCAACATAAGCAGTGTTAACTGTTCTAAACCGAATGAAATTAAAGCCACAATGGAAGCCGTTACACCGACGGAGCCGCTCGGCCTACTGCACCGCAAACCCGGCCCCAGGACTTCGGCTTCCAGTTTGCACGGCTAACTGCATAACTCCAGGCTGCTTGCTGGTGTTTCTTCAGAGGAAATCAATCAAAATGTATTCCCAGATGAGGTGAACTGTCTCCTCTTTAACTGAAACAGTCAAACACAAAACAAGCATCTGGGATTTTTTGTTAATTTCCTGGTAAAGACGACACTATTGTGATTTCAATGTACAGGTGCTACTCAGAAAATTTGAATATGCTGGAAAAGTTGCTTTATTCAAAACAACTCAATATAAAAAGGTGAAACCATTACATTTTATGTACAGATGCAAAATTTTACTTTCAGAGGCCTGACAATTTGTATTTAAAATCCTTTTTTTTATTTATTTCAAGCAATATTCTCATTTTCTGAGTTTTTTAATTCGAGGTTTTCTAAAGGTGCATATGCTGATCAGCAAAATCTAAACCGACAAAATCTGAAATATATCGATTTGCATACCATTTGTCTATATGCGTACATTTCATCTTTAAAGTTAAGTTACAGAAATGCAGCACTTTTCCAGGATATTCTAATTTTCCGTGTAGTACCTGTATGTTCAAACCTCCTGCCCTTCAAGGGTAGTTACGAGCTTGAGCAAGTGACATTTGCATAAATAATGGTGGCACTATATGCAAATTGTCCTGAGTTTTCAGATATGTCCAGCCACCCCCAAAATGCAGGCAGTGCTCGGGCCTAAATATTCCTATGTGATAAACTACAGGTACAGAACTGAAACACTCAAATGTATTCACTTGGACATTTTCTTCTCTATTAACAAAACAATACTGCTCTGAAGTTTCAACACAGAATCTAGCCAGTAACAGACTAAGCGCACAGTAATGAACCAGTGAGAACCACATCTGTAGAGGATGCTGCGATCAGGGAGCGCTGATGGTTATTTCTGCCTTGCTGCAGCAACGTATAGACCAGGCCTGCCTCCAGCTGCAGTGAGGTCTGGAGGCTGATCTGAGAGAAGCAGATCAATAAGCTCTGGCCACACCAGTGCTCTGATGAAGATAAACCCTATTTATATCCAGGCAAGGGAGGGAGGAATGAAAGGAAGGGAGAGACGGAAAAATGTGAAAAGGTGACCACGTATTCACTGCCTACCTTTAGATCTCGGTAAACCACGTTTCTCTCAGCATGCAGGTAGTCCAGTGCTGACACGATCTCTGCACCGTAGAACCGAGCCCGCTCCTCTGAGAATACCCGGTCTCTTGACAGATGGAAGAAAAGCTGAGGGGGGGACAGGGGAGATTGAAGGCGAAGACAAATGAGGAGAATCAGGCCGAGAAAAATGGCAAATTTTCAGCGATCATCAAAAGTATTCCATTTCTTATTTACAATGATCGGTAGGTGCATATGTATTTGTGGTTGAGAAAATGGTTTTACCTCGCCACCATTCGCATATTCCATGACAAAGCATAGGCGGTCATGTGTCTGGAAGGAGTATTTCAGTCCCTGTAGACACAAAAAACAAAAAACCCCAACCCATTGCTCAAAGCAGAACTTTGCATTTCCAACTAAGTCAAGAGGAAGCTGGCCTTTAACAGCTGGTGTTAACATGAGACACCACATTACAATGTTGCAGGTTTGCAGCTGGAGATGCGTTTTCTTAGAGAAGTCTAAAGAGAAGTGAATCAATAATAGACCGTAGAGCTTACAGTGTTTTAATACCTTTTAATGGCTTTAAGGCAAACATTGTGCCATTCATTACACAAAGCAAATTGTGCATTGTGCTGCCTCCACCTGCCACTTGGACCAGAGGAGATATTCAAAGCAACCCACCTCTGATTCACATAAAAAAAGGGTTAACAGAGGAAAAAAGAGAAAAGAATAGCCAGTGTTATAAAAAAAAAGCCCCACTCGGCTGCAGCCTTTAAAAGCAAAGCACTTTAAACATCCACGGTCAAACGGTCGCCTTTTTCTCAATGGAGTTGGACTGAAGAGGTTCCTGAAGATCTCTATGGGATAAAATAAGGTTTGGTTTAGGTATATGGAGGAGCTCCTTACGGTCAAGAATGGATGCTTTGAATTCTGGAGGACTCTGTTCTCTGTGAGTGTGTGCGCAACTTCATCCTGAGAAAAAAGGACACAAAGAGTGTTTGTGCAACTCTTACAATAGCTAAGTCTTTAGGTATCAGCACTTGCTCCACTGCCCTCCTAAACCCCAGTGTTTTTTCACCCCTTCACTCGCTCATTGGCCACCACTCACTTTTGCTACGATCACCTCCTTCTTTAGGATCTTCATGGCATAGTAGCGTCCTGTGGCCTTCTCCTTTACCAGAATAACTTTGCCAAAAGTGCCTTTTCCCAGGAGTTTGAGGTATTCAAAGTCATGCATAGTCTAGAAGGCCAGAGCAGAGAAAGTGGCATCTGGTTACAAACAGGAGCATTAACAAATTCAAGTTCTAACTAGCTGAGACACACAATCCCACTGACAACACTGAAGCATTTTAGGCACCATTTTACCCACCAAGCAATTTCCACTCCTCTAATGGTTTGGCCTATATGTGGTTGTGTCTGTGTTAACCTCTGACCCCAACTTTGAGGAGAATGTTGAAAATGGTTGTGTGGGGGACATCCAATCCTGTGGCCTTGGACCTGTATGTCATGACACAGGTGGGGGGTTGCAGACATGCTATCTGGTGCTAAGCCACCCACAGCTGATGTTTGGGGAAGAGGGCGGGAGAGGGGACGAAAAATGAACCGAAGCCGAAGTGGAAAATAAGGAGGAATACAGGTAATGTGATGCACTCATAAATGTTTGTAATAGGAAGGCAGAGGGATATTAAACATTCATAACGGAGTGCAAATGTGTCAGTACCACTTTGTGTCTGGGTTTGGTCAGGTAGACCTCCATGTCCATTGGGTCTGGAGAGGAATCCATCATCTCCACTTCTTGTTTCTGGAGGCCTTCAGCCACTGCCTGGATGGCTTTGGTCCATTCCTCCCTGAAGGAGACAGAGGCAGGGAACAGAAGAGATTACATCAGGCCATATGCCATCACGCAAGCCAAGCAACCCAATCACGTAATTATGTTTTTATCTACAGGAAGGTAATTTCAAGAGTGACTTCTGCCAATTGCTGGTGGATGATGTGTAAGTGTGTGACAATGTTCAAAACCCTTTTTAATTCTATATGCTCGGGAAGACCGAGATCTTTATTTGCTCAGCCGTTTTCCAATGACAGGAGCAAATTCTTCTAAATCCTTTTCATTTAAATGAAAGAGCAGAAGTGTGTGTGTCTTGCTTGCCTCTCCTCGGGGGTCTCCACGTGGAAAGTGCGCTCGATGACAGTGGTCCACTGCAGGCAGCGGATGATAAATGTGTTGGGCCTGGGCCGCTCCGTCTTCATCAGCTGGCACTCTGACCACAGCCAGGGAAAGTGTGGAGGGAAATGAAGAGAAGGTCCAGTGTGTAGGGGAGCAGAGGGAGAGACAGACCCACAGTTATAGCCATTTATCTTTATCGCCATCAAAACAGACACCGTCGGCCAATTTGGAAAAGAACAGGTGCACTTTGGCTGAAGAAAACAAAAGGGATCCTTACTTTATCAGCTCAAACATTAGGTATCAATTAGTAGGCTTGGTGGTATAAAACAAAGAGAAAAAATTGTACATTTTTATTAGTTTAGCACTTCTGAACTTGATATTTCTTCCTGATTACGTTGAACTTTTGCGACCATTAAATTTTTAATACACTCACTTTTGAACTTGACAAAATGGTGAAAACCATCTAAAATTTTCCAACAGGTGAAGCTAAAATCTTTTCTCAGTTCCACAGTTCCCCAAAAACTACATAGACTAAAATCAGCGATAATAAAGAAAAAGTACTGGGGGGGGGGAGCAGCATGTCTTCATATTGCAGACAAATTTTGTTAATTCCCTCATCATTTCCTCCTTTTTATTTCATTTGTTTGTTACCCTCTACTTTCAGAGCAGATAACTGTCTAGTAAGCAGTTTGCAAAAAACAATAACTCACAATACTCCCATTTGAACTTACAAAGCAGAGATTTCCATCTGCACCTCCTTCACATTAACATCTGTTCCCAAATGAAACATGTCAGCAAATATGTCAGGATGTGACACCAAAATGGCCCCTGCCTGATAGATGGAGAACTTGGAGTGGACCACCACTGAGATCCAACATGGCTCCATCAGGGTGAATATGTAATCCAGCTGCAGCCACCCTGTCAGCAGTGACACGCCATGTGTCCTCTGTGATGGGGTCGCAGTGGTGACAAAAACCAAAGCCACCGCTGATGGAGAGGAGAGCCTCAGAGCGGGGCCTAGATAAATACTCGAAATCAGGCGGCTAATGGCCACGATAACTCAAGAGCGTCGGGGAGGAAATGTTTTGTTAAACAAACAGTATGCTGTCGAACTGCTCTGTTCAGTCATCTGCACAGCTTATCACAACAACTTTCTCGGATGCAAAGATGAAGTGAGATCAGCTGCTCTGGGTATTGTTTCTTGTTATTTTCCATCACACTAAAATCAGAAAAGGAAGAAGATGAAATTCCTACTATCAATCATACTGGGGCAGATGTAAACCATTCCTGACAGGAGTTTTCTTTGTTTTGGGCTGAATGGTAAAACAGTACTTAGGTTACCTGATCATAATATTACAGATGATCCCTCATCTTTTACATCATAAGCACCAGGGCATGCTTTGTTTTCTGCCTTGAACCACTACCAATTAGGTTTTGAACAAGATACATGTGACATGGAGATAAGAATGTTAAAATATTTATCACAACAATGCAAGTAAAGACAAGAAAAGTAGCAAACTAGAGGGGGAAACAAGCTGCCAAGAAACGGAGGGAAAAAATGTGGTGGTTTCTCTGAAGCAGATACTCACGTGCTACAGAGAAGTTATTTAAGGGGGTTTCCAGCTGGTCAACATCTTGAGGTCGCTCTTTGTAGCCAATGAATGTACCATCACTCTTCAGGAGAAAATACCTCGGCCTCCAGGTCTTGATGTATTCTCCTGATATGAGAAAGACAGTGAAAAGGTTGGTTCAGTTACAAGAGACTAAATTAAACCATTTGTGACCTTGTGATGGAGATTTCAAGGATTTCATCTCAAAAGCCTCAAATGAGTAACATTTTCAAACATACATTTTCTAAATACTGGCCAATGCACAAGTTTTCTTTTATTTTGTGGTTTGAAGATTAATGTTTTGAGTTTTTTTCCCCTTTTAAATCCCCAGTAGTTAAACTGACTTCTAATTACTATGCTGCTCACAGCGCTCCCTAAAATGACCATCTTGTCACCGTCTTTTTTTCTTAGTGTAGGTCAGCTGCGGGACAAATGCTGGTTTAAGCAGAAGTCAGGCCTCCCCCCTCCCATGCATGTCCATTTCAGGCACTCATTTGCTATGTAGATATACAGAAATCCTTCACACTAATTAAAAGCTTTGTCCAACCATTTCCCCGAACTAGTGAGTTAACACCAGGAACAAACAAAGTTGACAAATGTTACAGGAAGGGGGGGCGTGACGACGATATATAGTTTAAATTCTGTCTACTCCAAAGTTTTTGCCGGTGTTTAATTTTTTGTCGTAGATACTACATAGTAAAATTGCATTACTCAGATCAAGATTGTGTCCAATAAATGAATAAAATAAGAAAATGGGACCCATATGTGTAATAAATAATTCAAATTGTTTAAAACACAAAACAAAAACACACAAGCAGCTAAATCGAGACTGACCCAATATTTGAAATTGGTTAGGAAAAAGTAATTTATTAAATTGTGCACACCAACTCTGGTCTTTTACTTTTTGCATACAAAACAAATCAGATATAACTCCACCTTTTAAATTTTCAAATCAATCCTTTTCCCCACACAATACCAACAAAACCTACAGCCATGCATGTCCGACCCATTCACTCAAACACACTTTACATCACACAAATTAATCTCTCTGAAGGCAGACAAAACTCAATTTATTCCGGTGATGCTTCAGGAAATGTTGCGCCAGATGTTGCACAGACGGGAAAAAGAAAAGCTTACATACCATAACAAGACAGCGGCACACGGTGGTGTGGAACTTGAATATTTATACAGGAAAACTGTAATTTATTTTTAATTACGGAACCACATATTAACCCCCTGCAGAGCAGCGCCAAGCTGTCCTTAATTGCCCCATTTCCTCTAACACAGAAGTGTGGCGTGTGCGAGAGAGGGTGTGTGTACGGAGATGTAGAAGATCTGTCAATATGAGCTTCTGTTACCCTCTCAAGCACACTTCTGATTGATGAAACTGATAACAGATCAGACAGTACTGAACAAACAGCAGCAAGCAGTGTCGTGTCCGTTTAGTGCATGGTCATATAAAGCATTAAAGAAATAAGATGAATAACAAAGTATTAAGATTTGTCTCTTTTTTTGACACCTTAAGAGAACACTCTCCTCTTCCTGCTTTTCTACACTTTCTTCATCAAGTATAGACACCCTCCATAAGGCTCTCATGCATTACATAAGAAGGGGAAAAGGAGATGTATACATGGTAAAAAAAAGTTGGCCACAAGCAGTTGGATCAAGTCTGGTGAATTATCTTTCAACACAGCAAGTCTATTCCAAAGTAGATACAGGAAAAAAAGCACATGATCTGTTTCTGAAGAACAAGTAATTAATGTAAAAAAAATGAGCTTGACTTTGACAGCAGTCAGATTGCTACTCACTACCTTTCAGCAAAGACAGCTGTATTAGATATGCCATCCTAATTAAAACCCAGGCAGAATTTCATTTCAGTGACACATCTACAACCATGAGTCTTTTGGCCATTTCGAACAACAAGCCTAGCCAATCAGCGTCCACATCAGCCGCCTACAAGTGTGTGCTGGTCTCCAGAGAATCCACATGCATAGTATTATTCATCACAAGCCTTTGAGACCACTCGACTTCCTTCGTGCTTGGAGACAGGCATGAAATACATGAAATCTAAAACACTCAAATGCACACAAGGTGCCATTTTGGTACACGTGCAGCTGGGAGTTAAATCAAGAGCCTGTTCAACAAACATAAGATGTCTGAATCTACAGCCAGAGAGTCTCCTGAGCCCTTTGTACCGAGCCTTGTTTTCCTCAGCAGGGCCCCAGCTGGTGCCTCGCTCTGTGGTCAGGTTTTGGCTGACCCATATTCCCCTGCTATAGTCTATGCCAGCTAACATTGAGGACAGTATGTGCACAACGCAGAGGCAGCATAATGAGCTCTCTACCTGACACCATGACACAAGACGAGGGCTCGAAATGTGGGATCGTGCGCACCAGTGGAGAAAACACTTCAGCTTTTTGGTTTGGAGAGCAGCTGATCTCTTCCAGACTTGGTAATGTTCATACGTACATTACGCCATCGGAGATCCTGACGGGCAAGGACAGGTGTTTGAATCCGGCGCCGCGTGCTTGTGTGTAAATACATTTGCGTTTATACGCTGCCTCATAGGCTGTAAAAGGCATGTGTGTATAACAGATTACATCAACATTCAGTTTGGAAGGCTGGGAGCTTTTGATGCCAGCTCCACTGACGCATAGCACCCACCAGAGAAGCAGCTTGGGTGGTAATGTGTGACGCAGCAGCTCAAGGCTTGGCATGTACTGCATTCGGAGACATTCTGCCCCACTGAGGTAGCCTTGATCACATGGATGTCACAGAGATGATAATGCCAGTCCAGCATTCCCAGTCACTTGAGTCTTCCAAGAATTGTCACTATGCTGAATTGTGATAAGGAGAGACAAGAGTGCACGGCCCCTGGGGAGAGGCCACGGGAAGCAAATGAAAAGGTAAACAACCTCATGAAAGAATGTTACACTCAAGATGCAACACCTCCATGAGATTAGTGAAACAGCCTCAATTATTGTGTGCCTAAAAAAGAAAAAAAGGTGTAAAAAGTGGGATGATGCAAGCCTTTGGACTGTCAAAGAGAAGAAAATTAACTACATGTGCAGCGCACATCCTTAACGAACACACTCCTAGACAGGAGGACAAGCAACTTCTTCATCTGTGACCACAAACCTGTCACATGACAGCAGTGGAAGCAGTTATATCCGGTTGTCTGCGAGTGTGTGTGTGTCTCCAGCACTCTGCAGAGCATCCCCCCCCCTCTCTTTCACACACACACAGTCTGCGGCGAGAGCATAAACAACAAAGATGACCCTTGTCAGCTTCCCATTTACACTCATTTCCCCTTCTACTTTTATTCAGTCGTACTTTCCGGACAGCGGCTTTCCTTAAGTACCGACATGATGAGAAAGTGAAACTGACAGCTGGGCTGTTTTTGCATCTTCTACTGTTCACGTAAACAAAGTTAGGGGGAGAAACTGTGGTCAAAGTGAAAACTAAAGCAAAAATGCTGCAAGAGGAGACTGTGCAATCACTTTGGAGGGTGTAGTCTGTGATTCTACCAAGACGCCTGGTATTACAGGTAATTGTGTTATTTACCAAGTCCCCAATGACTCAAATGTAGGGGTCAGCAGCTGAAACATTAGGCAGTATAAAATGGAGCCTCCTTAATGAATCAACAGCACAAAATTTAAGTTCCAACAACCCCCAAAAAACTGTATATTTATGGCAGTGATCATCTATTGGACTTTGACTGGAAAATGCATATTTTTATGGTAATTATAGAGGATAAGTCTACAGATTTCACTCAAACTGACTTCACTGCTTCACATCCTGTACACTGTGAGAAGTTCAGCGCAGACAGCTGACAAAAGGACAATGGGCCTCGCAACAACACAGGAGAGCCTTCTGCTTTTAAGTCAGCTCATCATCAACAGTGTTCCAGTAAACTAAACCACCTTTGATGTGCACATGTTCTCCAAAACAGGAAAGTAGCCAACAGACAGACTGACCACAACCTAGATAAGATGAAACCTGCGTCGAGCGTTGCACACAAACAAGGAAATCCACCGAGTTATCTGGGCTTCAAGAGTCATACTTATTCTAATAGAAGTGTGACAGCAGACATGTGGCTCAACTCAACTAAATCAGGGGAAGGACGGAAGTGTAATAAGAGTGATTTGACACAAGATGAGCGATGGAAGAACTGGAGGGGATGAGAAAGCGACGCAGTGTGAGAAGAGCCGGGCTGAATGGAGTGGTAGTGAGACAGATCACTACATATGTTCCTCACATATGTAGGACTGCGAGTGGAAGGGAGTGTGTGGGAGTGGAAGTGAAGTGTGTATGAGCCATGCACACTGTGTGAGTGTGCATGGGAGGAGCTGTCAGGGCCTGATAGAGTGTCTTTACATGACAAGCAGCTGCTGAGGGCTGGGATGCGCGCTGGGCAAAGTGGAAAATAATGAAGAGAGAACCGCTGCCAAACACAACAGAATTCATCTTTATTTGCCAACTGCTGCATGGCCCTGTGTGTGGACAGCTCCAGCCACACCCTTTACACCCAAAACAGTAAACACACTCACACAGCAAGGTGAACTGGGAAAGAACAGGTTCTACCACATCTGTACAAGGTGGGGCATTGTCCTGCTGGCTTGTGCACACATTTATCAAATCAGTGTGTTTATGTGTGCAGGTTTGATTTATGAAAAGGTTATTCAACCGAGTTAGAATCACAAGAAAGTTAAATCATTATCATATTATATCTCAAAAGTAAAAACGCTATGTGATTTCCATTCATATCAATGTTTGACACCAAGTCATTTGGTTCATCTAAGAGGACTAAAGTGTAGAAGCAATGCAGGCTTATTGAGGAATCACTGGATAAAAGGGAACACTTTGGAAGTCTTTAGACAGAAAAGGAAGAGACAGGGAGTGACTGAGGTTAGTGGCTGTTTCCGAGGAGAGTCCTGTTCTATCCGTCTCTATGTGACAACGACAGGAATGTTGAGGTCCCAGCTGCTGTGGCTTGTTGGCTTTTAATAAGACACATCATGTAGCATTCATCAAGAGGCCCCCGAAAAGAAAGACCTCAGTGTCCCCATAATGTGTCCAAACTTACACATCATCCCTTTCGAACCCTGGTTCCCCCCTCCGTCTCTTTATACTTTGAGTTTTAATGAAACTGCATGTTGAGACAGAGAGGACCATTGCAGACATCTGGCACAAGATAAACCATGAACATATACACACTTGCATGGCAAGTGGTTAAATGATCTCACACAGAGCAAGAGGAACTGAGAGGGTCAGACAAAACGTGCCTCTCAGAGCCCACACCCAGTGGTTGGACTTCCTGAGAAGGCTGCTGTTGGGTTTTGTCCCCGTCTGGCCATTCATGGCTTGGGGATGAGAGGAAGGGAGCAAGTGGTAGCTGCCTGAACTGTGCGTGTGTGTGTGTGTGCGCATGTGTGTGTTTGAGTGGTGAGAATCGGATGAGAAGGGGGGGATGGTGGGCGGAGGTTGAGGATTAGGGAATTAGAACTCCAAAGCGAGGGAGGGAGTGGGAGGGGGAGGTGTGTGTGTGTGTGGTGGGGGTGCTTCGCCTTTTGTTGGTTTTTCCTCAGCCGCCCCCGCCATCCCCTCGGCCCTTTTCTGCCGAGTTCTGCCTGTAGGCTGCAGCTGCGGCCTGCCACCCTGTGCCCTGCATCGTAATGAGCTGCAGGCTGCCCGCTCCTGAGGAAAGAGGGATCCCTGATGCCGGGGTCACAGCCGAGACCCCCGTAAGCTCAAATTCCACCTCCGCCATCCCTCGCTCTCATCACAGAGCTCGGGGATGGGCTGCCTGAACATATAACTTCCCATTTGTCAGACTCTGACCAAATAAGGCAGCATCAAACTCATATCCTAAACTATCCAGGAGTTTGGACTCCTTCCTGTCCGTCCTTTTCTCTTTATGTGTTCCTGACATCCCCCTTTCCCAACCTCTTTTGTTGGCCTCTCATGCAGCTGTATGGAGGGAGTCTCCAATGTCAGGGCTTTGCCAGCAGCATCAACAAGTTGCGTTGAAGGGCCACCACGGTCTCCAATCTTTCTCTCTCGCCGTCACTAGGGCTGCTGCTGCTACCAGAGCAAGAAAAAAAAAAAAAAGGCAAGGGGGTTGGGGATGCAATGGAGGCTGCCCCTCTTTCTCACGCTCATAAGAAAGCCCTCACTTCTTCTCCATGGTGAGTGACACCTGCTGATTACCATAGAGACACTGTGGGAAGTTCCCCCCCTGACACACTGGGGCTGAGATTTGCCCCCTCTCCCTGGGTAAACAAGCAATCCATGGATTAGTTAACTGGGTTACTGCATGGCAAACAAATAAACACACATTATTCAGAGCAAATTGGTGCCAATGAACTTTCAATGACCAGTGTAAGATCTAATACCCTCAAACAAGAGAGAAATATACCCCCGATGGGCATTTTTGTCCTGAAACAGGTAGTCTGCATCTTTTTAAAATAATTAAATCAAGGCCAAATACATGTCCAACTTGTCTCCATGATTCATGTTTAACTTATTAAGTATGGGTAAGAGAATTAGCCAATATGTGGGAGGTAGCACATAACATCATACAGTTAGCTCCCAGGCAGCTGAGCATCCCCCTCCGTCTCTTCTTCCCTCTCTGAACTGGAAAGCGGTGCCAGTGATGTGATTGATGTCAGTGACTGGGAGCTTTTTGCCGGACCATAGCCGCTTCCGCCATGAGTCTGAATTGTCAGCAGGGTCATTATCCTAGCAACAGGGTGGTGGGCAGGGAGTAAGCACTAGACGTGGGGGGGGTGAAGACTGAGAGGGAGTGTGGGGTAGGCGAGCGCTATGGGGAAACGGGAGGTGTAATGAAGACAAGTAGAACAGGGAAACTGTAGGAAGGGAAGAAGAGGAAGGACAGGGATGAAGACGGAGAGGAAACGACACAGACAAAAACGGGAATGGAGAGAAAGCTGCTAAGCACCACAGTTGTGGCAAGCAGGCGGACTCTGCACAGGAAAGTAAGCACACAGCAGGCTTGCCGAGAGAGGAGGCGAGTGGTGGAGGTGCCTGCCTCCCGCAGCCTCCTGGTTCCACCACCGTGGCAGCCAGCCTGCCTGCCGACAGCTGCACCTCAGTAATTTACTTCTCTCCACCACATTTAGCAGGAAAACTGCTTCCCATTACCCAGAGCGGGGGGTCTGCGCTGACGGCCAGACACCCGGCCAGAGCGCTGGCTTCCTGGTGTGACACCCTCTGCTGCTGGACCCTGCCTAGAGGGGCTCCAGTCCCTGATCAATCAGCTGCTTCCACTGGGTTGAATCAGAGCATTTATTACAAAGTTAGACTTGATTCTTGTGAAGTTATTTACAAAAAAGTCAGGGAGAAATAACACATGTAACCCTTTTTATTTTCCAGATTGGTGCTAGAGCCAGTTTGGACTGGGGTTCGTTTACAAAAAGGTCCTAATAGACCACCATGGAACAACATCATTATCTCACGGTTTGAACACCAGTTTTATTTTAATTGACCAAGGAGACAGTTCAACACAATCTTTTTCACCGGAATTATTTTTCTATAAGACACTTTAAATACCATCTCTTTCAGTGTCAGACTTTTATTAACAACTGCAAACCACAGTAAACTTTTTTAACCTTGTACGAATGCTGGCTGGAAATATTAAAAACAAAACATAAACAAAGCTGCAAATGATACGTTGTAAGATATATCAGGTTCATTAAGCAATACTATTATAAAAGATGACTAATTTTTGCATGTTTTCCCTTCTGGTTTTTCCAACTCTGCCCCCACATTAGTTCCAATCACTTGCAAACAGAATAGATAGACACCTTAAATGGGAAAGGGGACACAGGTTTGCTCAGTAACATGTCTTTCATCTCACCTAGCTTGTTGGCCGTTTTTGCACAAGCGTTGGGTCAGTTGGGACTATCTATAAATTAATTTGAGACATTTGAAATGAATCAACGAAGATATTAAATTGAGCATTAAACTGATCTCACCAATAAAAGGCCACGTTTACATGAGTTTTAATTCCTCTTTAATTCGGATTAAAGTTAATTCCACTTTAAACAGATGAAAAATGACCATGTAAACACTTCATTCCTCATTCAATTTGTTAATTCCGAATGAAGTGGCTGATTTATTCCACTTTTAATTCCGAATTAGATAATGCCATTGCATTAGATTCCACACGCCCCCTTCGAAATGTCTTCGCTCCGTTCGCACCTCTTCTCTGCTGCCATTTGGAAGAGGAAAAAACGGCAAACCCCGCCGTGCTTTCCCCTGGCTGCGCCAGTGGTGTGCATACTTCTTCCCCCTCCTCCTCCGATTCTGACTCCAGTATATGGGGTGCCGAAGTCATGCCCATCTACGTCCCTCATGGGTGCATAAAAATCGAAAAAATATGAATAGGAGTTAACAGAGTGAAAATAATTATCTTCTGGTCCAAGTCGTTTCCTGCTCTGGATTCCAGATATGTTGGTTGTGGATTTTAATGAAAATTTTTCATGATAACAAAAAATAAAATACCGCAAAGAACTATGATTATTTCAGGTTTTACTTGAAGCCGTTTTGTGAACTACCACGGTCGCGGGAAATATGTGTCATCAACTGCCTAGGGCGTGGCGATTTCACTCCGGCACTTCACCATTTATTGGTAAAAAGCATCAACAGGAGGTGAAAATCATGACAAACCAGGACATGTCGAGTCCCTGATACAACACACAACGGCATCTTGATTTAGATCTGGCAAAAGAAGCGGGGAACCAGTGTGTGACGTCACATACGCGACTGTAGTTTTTTTCATTCGGATTTTAATAAAGGCGTTTAACTTAACAATTGCTCAATAATTTTTTTAAATCACTAAACGAAAAATTTTCATTTAAATCAACAACCAACATATCTGGAATCCAGGGCAGGGAACGACTGGGACCAAAAGATAATCATTTTCACTCCATTGACTCCCATTGATATTTTTTCCGATTTTAAGCACCAATGGGGCTAACCGAAAGGGGCGTGACTTCCGCACCCCATAAGGCTGGATCGCTGAAAACGCCATGGCTAATGATATTAGCAGTGAAAGCAGTGAAGGCAATGGCCAATCAACGAGTGGAGTTCACATCGACGATAGACAATGTTGACGTTTTATGTGCTTAAGTGTAGCGCCATCTTCTGGCAAGGAGTACAACTTAACATAAATTTTCTTTTGCAATGACATTGGTGCCTGAAATTGGAAATCTGTAATGAGTAACGATACTTTGAAATAAGGCCAGTATTGGCCCGATACCTGGTATTGGTACTCAATCATCCCTAATGTGAACCATTAAAAAAATATATCATTATAGTTATAGCCTACCCTATATGATTATATAATTGCATAATATTAGACAACGAATATTAGAGACGATGAATAAAAAACATCCACTACCATGCAGGTGAAAGTATTTGCAGCGTGCATGTTTGTGTAACGTAGCAGCCAGGATGTGGCCCATGATTGCCTCCGTGAGATGTGTAGGAGCCTAGCTGAGCCCAGCAGCAAATCTGGAAGCTAGTCAAAGACCTGACGTCCCGACAGTCAACACTGCAGTATGATGAGACATCCTTGATCAGGTAGTTTTGGTCTTTTGAAGAAAATGTATCAGGAAACACTGCACTCCCTTACTGGAGGGTAAGGGAGTAAATTAGAGGCTGAATTGTTACAGGTTTGTTCATCACCGCATAGAGGGAACAGAGATATTCAAAAAAAAGTTTCATCTACCATGTCTGACACTTCATAACGCCCCCCTACAACTACACTTTATTAACTATCTGTGTCTTAGGCACTTTCTTGCAACACCAAGGTTTTGCTTGGAGCAGCAGCTAATGGGTGTCCTCCAACTGCATGACCAGCAAAAGAGCCAATCACCTGATAGTCTGGTCCAAACAAATCACGGGAGGGTCTCTGTGGCACGTCGCACACAACATCCACCACCTCTCCTCTTGGCTGACCGGGTCAATGAACAATGTTCTGGGAACATCACAAAGACGCTGCTCAACTTCTGTCTCTCTTTTTTGCCCCTTTATCTTTCCCTCACCACCTCCACTAGTGTGTTCCCTGCTTCCCCTCCCCATCTCACCCCGGGCCTCCTCTCAGGAGTTGGAGCCAGCTGAGCGTGCTACCCAAATCCAACAGTTGTTGTGGCCTTCGTTAGCCTAACGAGGGGGCCGGCTCTTTATACTTGTCAGGGAGCAAATGAGTCAAACAAACAAGGGCCAGGGAAGAGGCAAGGACAAGCCAGAGCTGTTCCGTTTAGCTTCACTGGGTTTTTGGCCACAGTGCTTCCCTGAAAACTAGGGAACCCACAATCTACCTCTTTGATGTCTGATGATGCTCTGGCTTTGATGGAAACTTTGGAAAGACATACTTAGAAAAAGAAATAACACACTGCTCGGTCTCTGTGGCCGCTAGAGGCCGTAGGCACATTCAAAGTGTGTGGGTGCACACTGAGAAAGATCTAAAAAGCAAGTAGCATTCAGGGACAATAACAACTAGTTATGATAGTAACAACAAAGTAACCGTGATTGTACAAGCCTGTACTTGCCATGTGGTCTGTGAATAAGGCCACTTGGTGACCTGCAGGCAGCCAAACCTTTAAATAAATGAGAATCACACTCTTCATGCATGTGCAGTCTAAAATTATCCTTCTCAAAAAGATAACAATCACAACAACAAATCTCAAACAGTGCTCACTATCCAGCCACATTTCTGCAGCACAGGGCTTAAAACGAAAGAATGAAGGTGTGTCCTTCAGAATGAGATCATTTCACTGAGCGCAGCCTGCCTGGAACTAATGTACAGAACTCTTACAAGGCCCAGAATCTGGAGCTGTAATAACAGCTTAGGCCTACAAGGCACCAAAGCACAATGCTTGCTCTACTTACTGTCAGGAGTCTTGATACAATTTGCACGTGCATGCTGGAGATGACTAATCGGAAAGGAATCAAAGAGCAAGAGAGAATGGCACGGCTGTGTTTAGCTGACATGACTGGGATAAATGGGCACTGCGAGAGGATGAGGAGGACACTCAAACTGAGCCTGCATTTGTAAAGTTACACAAGAAAGTAGAAAGTGGGTACTTGACCGGGTTCATGGAACACACACAAACTGTTGATGGAAATATGACGGTCTATATTTTCTAAGGCGTTAAATTGGTGTTTTGAGTGCACACACCTGAGTAATGAGCACGGTGAGGCGGTTTAAGCCATTTATTATCACGCCCACATGGAGATTTGAGTCACTTGGGTGGCGCTGACTCACAAAAAAAGCTCCACTTGAAAAGATGCGGGAAGAGGAGATAGTTTTTGAAAGCGGGCCGCCTGGCTGAGGTGATGGACAGCGAGACAGGACTACCACAGGTTCACCTTCTGTGCAGTGGCTCTGGGGCAAAGACTGCATGACAGTGATGCGACACTAAAAGCCTTCCTGTCAAGGAAGCAGGCAGATGTCCTCCAATCAAAACACAGAGGCTCTGGGTGACATTTCACAGGGCACAGCTGCTGGACTGCGACAACATGCCAACTCACTATTCCTGAAGGGTTGTTTGTTTAATGTGCATGTCACAACTAAAGGGTGTCACTGCTAGAACTGAGTGTGTGTGTGTGTATGTGTGTACCGGAAAAACTTCTGTTTTCTTACTAGTCACTATTTCACTAATCTTTTAGTTATATTTTACACAGACTCTATAGGAATGTTGCATTTTTATCAGTATAGGTGTGGAAAAATGCTGTTGGATGGCAACGTTTCAGTTTTCTAAAGAAAAATTTAAATGAAAAGTTCCATTTTGCAGGTTTTTATGAAGTAGAATGGGAAATTCAAAATTAAAGACTAGGTTAAAAGATGAAAATGAAAAGAAAAGAAAAGAAATGGGGTTGTTTAAAACTACTTGCTGACTTTGCTCCTGGAAATGAAACGCTAACAGGATCTAAATTTTATCCCAACACATGGTGGAAAGACACAGGTGTGTCTGCCTGAGGCTGACCCAGTCCTTTGCAGCAGAGTCTCTGGATCTTTTCTACCGACCTGCTCCCATCACCTTATCCCTTAAGTCAGAGTTTCAGTTTCCCCTCTTCCAGTAAAAGCCTGTTTTTTTGGCTGCCGGCCCAGGATATTTCAGTGGTTTTGCAGAGGTTTTTTTATCCTATTTTGCCCCTGGTGGTGATGGAGTGGGTTCTGTGAGGCAGCCGCAGCTGAAGGCAGAGTTAGTATGCACACATAAAGCTGCTCAAAGCCAGCAGGTATGTGAGGAATTCCTTTTCGCCCAAACAACAGGACTCACGCCCGACACAGAGCCACGCCACGCCACACAGCACTGTCAGAAAACCTAAATAGGGCCCACTGGGGACTTTGCAACTGTTTTTCTCTTTTTTTTTAATATATTTTTTTCAAACATTTACTGAACAATCAATCACTTTGCAACATTGAACGTTGCTAGCCACTGAAGTTGAATGCAAATTCTTAAAAAGTCATGTGCAAAATACTCAAAGTAATACAAACACATTTCTTAACTTTCAGTAAAACATTTCTTCAACATGTATTGACAATTATCTTTTTTGCGCAATGAACATATTTCAGCGTCTTCAGATCATCTTCGTTCAGTGCCAGCTTGGTTAACCTGCATGTTTGAACAACTAGGCATTTTGCACATGAGGTAATGATCACAACACAACATCTTAGCTGAAATATAAACAATAAGGCAGGAAGTAAACAAAGTGAAAGCCGTCACTTTAATTTGAATCCAACTCATGATAGGCAAAGTTAAATTATGCCTTTACCTCTTTTATGCAGCCATCCCTCCTTGACGATCACCACATTGGTCATGTTGGTGGGCAGGATGGAGGATCCAGGTTTCCCGCAGGGAAAAACACGACTTTGATTCCTTCACTCAGCCCTGTGCAGAAGCCGGGAGATGGGGTCCTAGGGTTTAAAGGTGCCTTCTCAATGGTGGTAACCTATTAATTGAGGAGAAAGTAAAAATTAGCCCCATTTTGAGGTGGAAGTTTTTTTCCATTTGTCTGAATATTAACCCTCAGGTCAACATTGTAGAAGGGAAGCAGTGGAACTAAGTGGATCCTCGTGTTTTATGACCCAGTTAGAAGAGGACATGCTACAGCCACAGTGGTGTCCTTTTAACAAGTGGAACCTGCAACATTTCAAGGTTTGAATAGCTGTGCAATGCCGTGGCTTTTAGCATTCACAATCACATCTCCCTGTATTGGAAAATTCCATGATGGTCACAACTGACACAGTCATTCCTGAGAGTGGGAGTTTTTCTTTTCCTCATAATCAAAGCAGCACTGAGAAAATAATTACGTCAAATAGTAGTCACACAAACCAGCTTCACTAATAGGTGGTCAAGCTCGTTTCGCTGTTGCACGTTTATCCAAAGGGTTCCAACAAACCATGTATTAAACTTTCCATCTGGTAGTATAATCATTTTTGCCAGCATGAGCCAGCAAAGATTAAGTTGAACTTTTTTTTTTTAAATGATCATTGAGGTGCTTCTTTATGATTTGTTCCGTTAATTGCAAACTTTAAGATTTGGTTCTGGAAGTTGAGGGTAGATTTTTTTTTTTTAATACTATCATTTGCAAATTAACATTGTGTGGAAAAAAACTGGATCAGGTTTGATGCTGAAAAGTCAAAATTCTGTTTTGCACCATTGCATGCAACAGTGCAATTGAACTTGCACCAACAGTGCAAAAGGAAGCTCATCTTTAGATTCCCTTCAGTTTACTTCTCTTATCATCTTACATCTAAACAGAAAAAACATGAAAATTCATCAACTACACTAAAATGTCTCCTCTACGACCTGAAATGTAAGAATTTACTGTATTTCATCGCTGAACAGGGAAATTAAAGGAAGACTTAATGTGCCTAAGAAGTAGTTTAAAATGAAACTGTTCTAGTGTATGGTCTATGTTTCTGTAAAAAGCATTCGCCAAAGCTGATGTAAAGTTTACCCTCAAAATCTATGTAGCTATATCATCTAACAAGCATTTTTTCCCAATAACAGCATTATAAAACAATTATATCTTCAAACCTGCTGCCATGTGATGAAAACTTTGAAATTGCTATTTAATCAAAAGTTTGAAACTGTTTTGCTAAATGGTTTATAGACTTACTGGAAAAACTCCAGCTCAGTATAAATAACTGATGAGAATCATCTGAGATTGTGGAAGCAGAATGACAAAAAGACACCTTGGAGGTGAGACTGTTATGTCAATAAGCCCTAAACAATTACTGCAGAAGGCACATATTATCTAATGACATAAAGAATAGCTTACTTCTATTTTTGTACAAACAAAGTGCATAAATCTATACAAGTCAGCCAGTTTTATCATTTCCATTTTAAATGTAGCGAAGGAATTACAGAAAAATTTTTTTTCATGAATTCTGCTAAGACAACACTGCTAGACATGTTAAAAAATAAACACGAGTAAAAATGTCTGCCACATTTAGAGGGTAAAAGTGTGCAAAGTGTTTTCAGAGTAAAGTGCAGTACCCAAATATGGGTGGATGATCAAGCTTGTTGTCGCAGCAGACTGCTCACCCTCAAGTTAAAAAGTATTAGAGGAGACACTGCACCATGCCTGCAATGGCAGTCGTCTGATAACAGGTTGAATTCCATCAGACTTATCAGATATCGATCGAAAGCACAGACCAAAATAAACCTGCAGGGTATCACCACCAAAACACTTGACCCTTTGATGCAATCAGATCTTCTTTGTGATATAGAGATAGCATTGAGTGTAGGAAAGACGGAAAAACAACGATCAATCGCCATGCTTGCACACCCAAATGTCACATCCTGCACCAGGCAATTTCTAACCATCGACTGAAATCAATTTCCCCAATGCTCCATCAGTGAAAGGCCATCAAAAGAGAGCTCTGTTTGACTGGTTTAATCCAGCTCCCTGGTGGGGACAACAACAGGAAGTGAATGTGACTATTGACAGGGTACGAGTCATATCAGTACAGCCCCAGGCTCGGCTACATCGGCCACTGGATGTACGCGATCAACACGCCTTTTTACTGCCAGTCTACTCTCACTTCCATCAGTGAGCAAAACCAAGTTTATTACATCAAAGTTTATTTTTGCCCAGAGTTTTTGTTTTTTGCACTGGGCTTGGGGTGCTAGTGTCACACAGCCGATGCTGGGAGGATCCTGGAGTCAGCTTTTGAAAAAGAAAAAAAAAAAAAGCACACTGAGTGTAATTCAAACTGGGGATTGCTGAAAGTGTTGGATCCCTTCTGCATCTAGTCTGCACTCTGTGACACAGGCTAGCACACGTTATATATACATCGGGAAACATCACACAAACAAACTTGAACACACACTCACACCACAGCCAAAAAAACAACAGATGCACAAGACTGGCTCTGGAGCCACAACAGAGCGCTGCTGTTTTAATGGGAGCGACCTGTTGCTGCTGCGGCCTGTGTGGAAAAGCTGGGCTGCTGCCAGCACTGCAGCCAACAGCCACTGAATGAACCCAGTACCCTGACAGCGGGTCACATGGTCCACAGGCCTCTGGGCCACCGCCTGCCTGCCTGCCCTGATGTCGGGGCGGTTTTCAATCATTCATCTTTTAGGTTCCGGCTAAGGGAGGGGGTGGTGGTGGTGGAAGGGGGGGGGGGGGGCACATCATTCAATGCAAATTAGTGTCATGAAGCAAAAGATACCACACACTGAGCCTGTCACCGGGCCAGAGAGGACAGTCCCATGTGTTCAGGGCAGGAAACAGAAAATCAGGCCGGTATCACCACACTTCCTTCATCACAGATCGATAGAGACAAGTATGCTTTTCTGCTGCTGCTGCTTGGTTAGACAACACTCAGCAGCTGCTATATGGTTGCAAAGGTACAACATCACTCTCAAATATTTAAAGTTCTTAACAGAAACCAGAACATCAAACACGCTCACCTGTTACTGAAAAACATTCCCAAAGGCAACACTTTGTGTTAAAATCTCACATTAGAGGCGTGTTAAATGTGATCTACAACGGAGTACAAAGTTCCCTTTTCAGGTTCCCTGAAAAACACTGCTGATGATAAGAAAACTGTGGTGCTTGTAAGTCGGGTACCAAAGAACCATAACTGCAAATCTTGACAGACAAGTAGATTTGCTGGCCTAATCCTGTGATGACATGAACAGCAAACCCTTTATGACTCACAGTAATGTATTCATTTTTATGTTCAGACAAGTTGTGCACTATTTTAAGGTTAAAACACAAAGGTGAATTACATTTCCAGGCTCAACAGGCTCAGAGTGACACGGGGTCGCTGCAAATCAAATGGCAAGATAAGTGGAACAAAGTTTGTTTTCGGGGGGGGGGTTCGTTCGCTAAAGAGTCGACAGCTTTTGTGACGCAAACTGAGAAAAGGCTTTTCTCATGCGATGCTAACAGCATCTGTCTCAGGCATAATACGTCTGGGCTCCTGTGGCACAGCCAGGTCTGTCTGTAAGTCTGTCTATTTGCAGGGACAAAATTTCAAACAACATTCCTCAGATTCTGCATGCAACCAGTGGCACATTTGCGTCAAAGGGGCTGCGAGAAGGGATTGGGTGGGAGGTGACTGGTATTTTCTAAATAGAACAGGGAGAATCAAGCAGTCAGCGGCTGCATCATTACGCCAGCTTGTTGCGTCTTCCCTAGGTCACATGCCAAGTCCCCTTGCGTACACACAACAGACAGACACAGTCTCATGACCGGTAAAAACATTTTGACACTTAAAGGCATCAAGGGTACATCATGCCTGGGGACAATGTTCTCAACCCTGGGAGATGGAGACAAACAGATATTAGTAATGCGATGTTTATCTCAAGTTTAACATTTAAGCTTTACATCTTTCACATCAATGGATTGTGTGTACTCCTCACCACACAGTCCCACTTGATATGTAATACACCTTCTTGAAAAAAAAACAACAACCCTGTAGTTGACATGAGTTTGTGTAGACATAAACTGTAATTGCTTTTGGGTGGGATGATGCCAGTGAAGACAGTAGAAACTACCAAAAAAACAAACATTATCTCATTGCGCTGAATTACTAGAGTGGAAAACAAGAAAATAACACAGCTGTGGCTTTTTCTTAAGACCTCCCTGCTGTCCTAATTGTGGTGCAAGAGGACAAAAAGGCCACAGTACAGAGTAGCAACAAGTCACAACAAAGATGTGTTAATTTACCTATTAAGAGTCTGTAATACAAACAACAAAGCACAATAATGATTAAACAGCATGGCAGTATATTTCAAACCCAACCAAGTAAACAAACTCTGGGGTAGTTGATAACAATGAATGAGCTGCTCTCTTGTTGAGCTCATTTGTTTTCATTTGCCTCCTGAGCCATAAAACTTCAGCAAAAACAACTTACTAGCCGAGGTGGACCGTTTCAAGTAACATGCCTGCAGATCTTCGGCCTGTGAGCCGTGTCTCAAAAGTGGTCATTGTCAAAAATGAATGGCTAACATCTTAAGAGAGGCTCACTACTGTTTGTAGAAAAACAACAAGGCGCTGTATATCACGCGTTGCTTATACGCCTTCGACTTTCGCAATGAATAACTTCTACGGCGAAGTGAAGCCAGGAAAGTACCTCATTTCAGGTTTGCATTTAGCGATAGAAAGGATATGGGGCCTAGTAGGGCAGCTTGGGTGAGAATAACCGCATCCCATGTAAGTACAATGGGGACCTACCCTGTCTAGCTGTCGACCTCTTGTAGTTAACCATGCGAAGGAAACGCGGACATTTACCTGGATCAAAATTCAACAGTGTGTCCGTCTCATTATAGTGAGCTGTTTCGGCGGTATTTTGGGTTGATAAGTCCTTCAACAATGTGGACAGAAGTGCTCTCATTTACTCCGCTTCTCTTGCCTTTCTTCCACTACACCTCCCAAACGCGCTGTCTGCAATGCCTCTGTGGCAGCCCGCTCTCCCGGGTCCTAACGCCGACCTTATATCAGTCACTCACAGGAGGGGTAGTAGGCCGTCTACTGTCCCATTGAAAAAAAATCCTGCACTGTCTATGGATGCTTATTCTGCATGGCCTTAGTGAACTCTGTTCTGTTTTATCTGTGTCAGTTGTTTGCAAAATATGGCTCATGGACTCACAGAAGTCAGGTTTCAAGGAGGGTCCCTGCACTTATTTCACTTCCTGGGCAAATCACATAAGATTTTGTTGTTGTTTCAGTAGTTTGCCACTTGCTTTAGAGTGAGTAACTGAAGATCAACCATTTATGCTAAATTGTCATCTAGATAAGTATATTTGATCAGATAATAATTGAAATGGAGACCCAAGTTTTTCTTCAAAGTGAATTTTTTTTGTTTAGAGCCATCCAATGACAGTCCAAAATTGCCTTTAAAAGTAAGATCAATGTCATTTTCAAGTAAAATTCTAATTTAAAAGAAAAAAAGGTAAATCTAATAATTAAATGGGTAATCATTCAATCTTTAAAAGTAATTTGTGAAAAGTAATTTATTTATGTAAAGGCAGAAATATAAAAGGGGTAGTTAAAGAATTCATATAGAAATATTATGCTAAACATGTATGTAGCTGTAAAAAAATAAAGCTGTAAAAAAATAAAGCTGACTATCTAAGTTCTAAGGTTTTCCACAACAGGACATGGTTAACAAAAAGTGATTCTTATCAGGCCTTTAAAATTAGGGAAATACAAACTAATATGAGGAAGAACACAAATACATTCACATTGTGTCATTGTTTACTCTAAAATTTTAAACCTAAACTAAAATGAAGAAGCAGAGTGTGAAAAAGCATGCAAAGCGTGCACATACCATGATGCAAGAGCTTGTAAACCACATTTAAAAGCAACAGCTTGAAGTTAACAATTTATGTGTAATCTGTTTTGCACATTATTGTGTGGGAATTTTTGACCATTCATTTTTCAAATGTTGCCTAAGTTATTTGAGGTTTTTGTGCATTTATTTTTGCACAGCCCTGATAAGGTTCCACAGAGATATTTCTGTCACGTACGTCTGGATTCCGGATGAGTTATTGAGTATTGCATTGTACCAATTTAGATAATATACAAGTGAACTGAAGTATTACCCCTAATTTAAATAAGGCAGTACTACTTATGTTTCAGAACATAGTCTGATTAATGATTTATTTTTCATATTTAACCTCTATTTATACCAGTGATTCCACTGAGACCCAATGTCTCATTATCAGATGATTTTACAATAATAAATAAAAACAAATAATAGATATCAGCAGGGGCGTTTCTAGAGGGGGGGGGGGGTCCCTCAAGTGCCACCCCAAGAATAAATGATCAAATATTCAGTGTAAACTCACTGTTATGTAGTAAACCTTAGATATCCAATTACAAGCGAATGAAACACATGATGAACATGTTTTAAATCAGAGGTGCCAAAGTCCAGTCACTTTCAGATTTATCCCTTCTCCACCACACCTAAATCAAATGCTTGAATTATCTCACCCACGTGTCATATAGCTCTGTAGAGAACTGGAAGCGAGGCATTAATTCCATATTTAGCACTTTCTCAATGATCAATCATGACATATTTAGAACCAGTGGATTCTTTGTAA